>JBBPDB010000028.1:10927997-10952539 GCA_037974465.1 Brachypetersius altus | reverse complement strand
CTCTCTTTTTCTCCCCCCCTCCCCCCCTCCCTCTCTCTCTCTCTCTGCCCCCTCCCCCCCCCCCCCCTCTTTCTCTCTGTCTCTCTCGTTCTCTATCCCTTTTAGCTCCGGTTGCCACGGCTACCGGCCCCAACTTCTCCCTGGCTGACCTGGACAGTCCTGGATATTACAACATCAACTTGGGCCGCCGTTCCATCACATCGACTCCATCAACCAGGTACACACACACACACACACACTGAAGGTACACAGGCCGAAGGTTTTCTCATGTCTTTTTTGCATATATGTCTTTTTTGCATATAAGTCTTGCATGTGTTTGTGTGAGCGTGCTTGGCCGAGGCTTTCCTCTCTTCTGTAATGTGTGATGGAACACTCCTGTTCCTGCTGCCTTCTATTCTCCTGCTCTTTTCAGTCTTTTTGTCTTCCTGTTTGTGTCTTTCTCTCGACTCTCCTCTTTTTTCACTGTTTGCTTTTTTCTTTCTCTGCCTCTCTCTCTCTCTCTCTTTCTCTCCATCTTTTTGCCTCGGCCGCTGCAGGACTGAAATGGAGCTGTATGGCAGTCTCCCACGGAGGTATTCCCCACTCCTCTGAACCCTGAACTAACTCTCACTGTCCCTGTCTCCCTCTCTCATTCTCTCTCTCTCTGTCTCTCTCTCTCTCTTTTTCTCTCTCTCTGTCTCTCTCTCTTTCTTTCTCACTTCTATCAGAATGAACCTGAACACTGTCTATTGCTCATTCATTCCTGTGCATGGTAGACTGAAGTCTTAAACGGCTTAACGGGCCACAGTTTAAGCTTAAGCATATCTGATTGTGCTCTGTTAAGCCTTTTTGAGTTAATGAGCTTTTAAATTGATATTGAGCTAATGAGTTGAATTGGGGGAGTCAGAGAACACTGGACAAATGTTGTTGCTCCCCAGGGCTACGGATACCCATCCCTAAAGTACAGATGAGTACTAGATGCATTAGGGCTTTATTAATTTACTCCCTCAACATGTAAGCTTATTATTCTGTTATTAGACTTAAGTCTTACTATTCTATAGTAAATTATATGATAACAACTGGTGATGTAACTGTTTTGTATCAAAGCCAAAATTGGCAGGTTGGCACATTGTTTTGCTTCACTGAAAGAGGACACAGTCTACGTAGGAACATAGCAATTACAATGATTGTGAATCACGAGATTTTGATAGAGATTAAATGTGCTTGAATCATGGTATGACATTTCAACAGACCATTTTCAGCACGGCAAACAGTTACACTCCTAGTGTGAATATAAAAATATTTGAAGTAGTCATAAAGGTTTTGACTCGTATAAGAATCCCTGAGAGCCTAAGGGGTTAAAATGCTCCTTAAATACTAGCACGTTGTTTTTAATGGAAAGTTCATTAGAAATAAAATTGATGATGATGATGATGATTATTATTATTATTATTATTATTATTATTATTATTATTATTATTATTATTATTATATGCATCATGCTTTTTCCCCATGATAAGATCCCCCTGCTACCCAAGGTGATTACCTGTAACAGAATTAGTAATGCATATTAATTCATGTGACTGTTTATTCACAAATTTTATCACCTTGTTTCTTATCTCAGCTCAAACAAGCGCAAGTCTATTGACGACAGTGAGATGGAGAGCCCAGTGGATGACGTTTTCTACTCGGGCCGTTCCCCTGCGCCAGGCGGCTCTCAGCCCAGCGGCTGGCCCAATGATGTGGACGCAGGTACGCGCAGACAAACACACGCATCACTTATGTCTCTTCACACAGTCAGCGTTAAAAGGCACCAAAGAAGTTTGAAATTTAGGAAACAACTTCCAAACACCGGCCAGAAGCTACATTTTTCAAATGTGAATATTTTCCTGGCCTGTCTGGTTTATCTAAACTAGTCACTGACACCCCATTGCATCAGTCAGACCTGTCGGGTCACTGTCAGCTTTAACCCATGCTGGCATAGCTACTGTGTGAAGAGACCATCCTTTATTTCCAACCCACCCGCCAAGTCATCTCACTCACTCCCTCACCTACCCATCCTTTTACTGTCTCTTTCTTTCTCTCTCTCTCTCTGGTCTCCATCTCTCTCTCATTCTCTTTCTCTGTTTCTATACCATCCTCCTCTTTCTTGCAAGGACTCTCCCCCATAAAGTTGACAGGGCCAGGGACAAATGAGTACATTTGAAGCGAAATACTCATCAGTGTTTCCAACAAAATGTAATATAAAGACGCTGTTTATTCCTCCCTGTAGATAATTGAGTCATTTTCTTTTCTTTGTTTAGTGTAGAATTGCGCAGGGTGTGCTTGAAGCGCTCATTGTTAGTTCTTAATATAGTGCAAGTTGTTTACTGAAGCTCTTTATTAGAGCCTTTAATTTCTTCTTTCACATCTTGCAACATTCAAGAAAAATTGTAGATTCTTAGTAGATATGGAGTCACCGTCTGGTGTACAGTTAACAAGACGTTTAACACTTTAAAGTGCAGGCACACCAAAGAGTTATTCATTTTAATGCTGATTCAGTAACTATTTTGAATAATTCAGTATCTTTTAAATGGATGCACAAGTGGTCCTACTTACACAGACTCCTGAAGTTTAAGGGGTTCCACACAAAACCCCGCTGAAATTGTCATTTATTTTCATATATGACATGTTTAGATCTGTGTGTCTGGATCAGGCTCTTTGGGACGGTCTGTAGTAGACAGATAAAGATGCAGAGTGTGTATGTGTGTTTTGTGGTCAGTGTCAGTGGTCTCTCCTCAGGCCTGTGATTACACTGTCAGCTATGGCAATGGGCCCATGGCCCAGTCAGCTGTCTGTGTGCAAAAGCTGTGCGTGTGTGTGTGTGTGTGTGTGTGTGTGTGTGTGTGTGTGTGTGTGTGTGTGTGTGTGTATTAAGCAGCACATGCTCTTAGTCACTAATTTGTTTAGCAGAGAGATTTTTCGTGTTGCATCTATTTGCATGTACGTAAGCACACCTTACAACAGGACAGGCTGCACATATCGAGCTCATGAACAGTCAAAATTCTTACAGAAGTAGTGGTAGAAGTAGAAGGAACAGGTAGGGGGCTGTCGTCTCTTAGGCCATAGGGTTAGACTTTAGGGACTGTACCCCAGGAGCAGCATTGCCATAGCATGACTATCATTATGTGATTTCACAACCCAAGTTTCTGCATCTCTGTCCTTCTCTAATATCCTTCCATACACACAGTCTCTTCTTTTGGACACAATCCAGTGTTTCTTCCATAAGCAGATCTACTCATATAGCAGGCTTTATGCCACCTTTAACAGAAGCTTTGTGATCACACCAGATGTACAGTAAAATGATCCTCTGCCATATGATCTTTCATTCATTCCATTCATCGTCTCCTGCATTAAAGGAGTGTCAGACCCCAGCTCCAAAACCCACGCACTTCTGCTTATGTGAAATCCCTGTGATGACTTCCTGTATCTCTATTCCCTAGATGTTCCGTCCTATTCCTGTCTCTCCGTCTCTCTCTATCATTCTTCATCTTTCTCTCTCCCTCTCTCTCACTCTCCCTCCCTCACCCGCTCTCTCACTGTCCCTCTCTCACTCCCTCTCTCACTTTCCCTCTCTCACTCCCTCTCTCACTCTCCCTCTCTCACTCACTCTCTCACTCTCCCTCTCTCACTCTCCCTCTCACTCTTCAACTCTCACTCGCTCTCTCACTCTCCCTCTCGCTCTCTCAATCTCCCTCTCTCCCTCTCCCTCTCTAACTCGCTCTCTCTCCCTCTCTCACTCCCTCCTATCTAACTCGCTCTCTCACACTCCCTCTCTCACTCTCCCTCTCTAACTCGCTCTCTTACTCTCCCTCTCTCACTCCCTCCTATCTCGCTCGCTCTCTCACTCTCTCACTCTCCCGCCCTCACCTGTTCTCTCATTGTCTCTCTCTCACTCGCTCTCACTCTTCATCTCTCTCTCTCTCTCACTCTCACTTTCTCTCTCTCTGTCTCTCCCTCTCTCTGTCACTCACTTACTCTCACTTACTCTCTCTCTCTCTCTCTCTCTCTCTCTCACACACACTCTCTCTCACTCTCTCACTCCCTCTCTCTCTCTCTCTCTCAGTCTCTCTCTCCATCTCTCACAAAGTACTGGAGAGCTGACAGGGATGGATTCCATCTGTATTGTGTGGTATTGCTTTAGTGTGACTTGACTTGCTCAGCCTTTCTTAGAACTGTTATATATATATATATATATAAAATGATATATGTCAAATGCATAATGCCCCCATTCCAAAATATGCCAAATCTCTATCTACCTCCCTCTTTCTCTTTCTTTCTCTCACTGTTTCTTTCTCTCTCTCTCTTTCGTATTGTTAACTCTGCCCTTCTCCCCTTTTTGGGTTTTTCAGTGCAGCACCATTTGGCCAGTATGCAGGAGAGGAAGATTAAACATGAGAGCGATGGCGTGCAGTTTCCTTACCATGGTTAGACCACATTACCCTCATCTTTACTACCTACTCTGCACCACTCACACACAACCTGCATCACCAATGTGACTGTCAGTCCCTCTGTCTCAGTGTTTTAGCCTCTCTCTCTCTCTCTCTCTCTCTGTCTTTCTCTTTCTCTCTCCTTCTACCCAGTTCTATTTCACTCTACCCTCTCTCTCTCTCTCTCTCTCTCTCTCTCTCTCTCACTATCTCTTTCGCTCTCTGTCTCTCTCTCTCTGTACCATGCCCCTCCTTGTCCTCCTCTGTTGCGCTTTTGTGAGTTGGTAGTTGTGCCTTTTTTCCAACACCTGTCGTGTTTTTGAAACCATAAGAAAGGTTACTGATACTTTATTAGGGGAACACCATTCTTGTGTTGGCTCTTACTGAAGGCAACTTGGTTCAGATGTTGATTAATTTACTTTACTGAATGTAGTGTAATAGATAGTAAGGTAAAGAGTACTGTAAACATACTGTATATTCACTCTCTCTTGTTGCTCTACCATCAATGCCTTGCTAGTTGTCTTTAAATAAGATGAATTCTCACAGCTGCTGATATGCACTTATGCTCACATTTGCACTGCAGTTATTCTTAATACTGATTAATTGCCATAACACAGTACTACACTGGCAGACACTGTCTGACTTGGTGTGTGTGTGTGTGTGTGTGTGGGCGTGTGTGTTTAGCTGAGCAATACTTTTAGCTAGTGGGTTACTGATGCAGTCCCTGCCTTGAGACATCCCACCTGGCAAAGGCATGTCTAAGCCACACTCACTCACATACACGCGACAACCCAAACAAACAAATGCAAACACACTCAGGTGCGCTGCCTGTATTGCCACAGGCCTTATGTCTTCAAAATATGCCACACACTCACATATACACACACTCTCTCTCACACACACACACACACACACACACACACACGCACACACACACACAATCTGGAGTGAAGCGAAGCTCCGGTCCAGATGGTACCTCCATGTGTCGACAGCTATGGGAGCTACTGGGTTACAGAAGACATCTGTTACCGCGATGATGATGGTAGTAGTGGTGATTGTGGTGTGTGTGTGTGTGGGGTGAGGTGGGGTTGGGGAGGATTTTTGTATGTTTGTGTATTTGTGTGTGTGTGTGTGTGTGTGTAGAAGGAATGACACTCTGCTACGCTCCAAAGGTGATTCAGTACCTGAATAAAGTGTTTGGCGATGTCATTCATCATTAGGCCTGGCTCTTTGTGCGGCAGGGTGCGAAGCCCCTTAACATTCAGCCAGTTCTGTGTTGTGTCTCTCTCTCTCTGCCAATTATTCTCACTCACTCTGACTTAACCCTTTCCTGCCAGAGGCACTAGGTGACACAGTCTTGCTTGAGTATGATTTTAAATGATAACACAGTACATGTGTTTTCACAATTAATCTTTTTAAAAAGATCTAAAATCTAATCCTTATATAATTGTATTCTTACAACTTCTTTTGATATTTCTGTTCAAGATAAGAGATAAACCTCAGTTTTGCTGTTAGAATTTTTTGTATTATCCTTCTTTTTTTAGTGTTGATTGGCATTATTTAATATTTTTTGACATCATTTTAGGTGCTATTTATCATGGTTTAAGATTATTTATAGTATGTGTTGTGTCAATCAATTTAGAATGTCACTCAACATACTAAGAGGTCGTAGATAAAATATAAATTTGAAAAATTGAGTGCAAATATATGTGCCTTTACTTGGATTATTATTGTTGTTGTTGTTGATGTTGTTGTTGATGTTATAATGATAATAAGAATAATAAACCACTGAATGATGCAGTCCTACAGTGAATGAGTTAGAATGCCAGGAGACTATATGTGAGGGTCAGGGCACAAGGCGATGTAGAGCTGTACTGCGCTTTAATATTTATCCTCCTGCAAGTGTTTCTGAATGTGTGTGTGTGTGTTTTTGGATTTTTGGGGCAAAATTGCTAGTTGTACGAGTGTCCGCAGATTTGCGTGTGCCGTTGCGCGACAGCTCGAGGTTTGTGCGCCAGCCAGCTTGTTAGCGTGGCGAGACTGGAGGGTCAGAGGAGCATTTGAATTGGCTGCCAGTCTGCTGCAGCATTGTGCCAGGAACTGGACAGAGAAAGAGAAATAACAAATGACATGCACACACGCACACACGCTCGCACACACACACACACACACACACACACACACACATATGTGTAGACAGGAAGAGGGAGATCATAGGAACTTCTGTCAGCTTTAACTCCAAAGGCTTTTATTTTGGCGTCTGTTTCCGGCCACTGACGGAGACGCATATGTTAAAGGATTAATTAAATCACCATCGTGGCAACAGTCTCTAATTTGGAATTGTATGGACTCTGTTTAATTTGATATTACTTGCTGTATGTGGAATAATATTGCCATATTATTTTTTACATTTTTACAGATTTTTTTCTTTTTTTCTCTTGAACATGGTTCACACTCAATGTTTTTTCCAATCTCTGAAGATGCTTCACAGTTACTTTTAGCGTTGAGCGGAAAGTTGAGAGTGCTTAATCTAAGCCTGTATGGGTCAGCTAAGTAGACGAAAATACATGGGCTAATATGAGTCAGAAGCTCATGTGTAAATATGACAGTCCACGCCACTGCTGAACTTTCTCAGCCAGCTTTATGGCTTTTAACATCTGAAAAAACACAAATCCTCTTTATTTTAAATGCACTAATGGAGCGTGACCTTGTGCGTGTGCGTGTGCATTTGTATGAATGTCTGTGGGTCTGACTGCATGTCTATTTTAGGGTATTAATCCCAGAACACATAATGTCATGCTCTCTCTCTGTCTCTCTCTCTATCTCTCTCTTTCCCTCTGTCTCTCTCTCTCTCTCACTCTGTCTCTTTTTCAGTCTCTCACTCTCTCTGTCTCTCTCTATCTCTCTCTCTGTCTGCCGCTCTCTCTGTCTCTCTATTTCTCTGTCTTTCTCTCTCTGTCTATCTCTCACAGAGTTGTGAAATGGTGATTTTTTATTTCCTTTAGGTATATTTTCCTTTTAGGAAAGTCATTTGGAACATTGAAAATCTTTGATTAAATTCAGTGCATGCTTAAGAACACAGTGACGGTCCTCAGGGACCCCTGGACAGTTTTTTTTTTCTCCAGCTTAACTTGCAGTACATTGAAACAGTGGAAAATGTGTGCTGTCTCAGGCATCTCTGAACACAGGTTTGAAGACTGATGTAGACAGTGATCCTTCACCAACGGTTGTATCAGGACAATATGAGCAGGAAATGCTGGATCAGGAATGAAAATTGTAAAGTGGAATTGTAAAAAAACTGGTCTGTTATTTTGTCAGCTGTAGTTTTATTCTGTGGGGTTTTAGTAGATAGTGTAATTCATACATTTCACAAGATCATCATCTAGAAATTTAAAGTGGGTCTCAGGTGGGAAACTTCTGAAGTTCATTTGATTTCATTTATAAGGAGATATATGAAATCAAATAGCTGCAGGAAAAAGTGAGAGATCACTGCAAAATGCTACCTTTCATAGGTGTAAGTATTGCATAATAAGAAAATGTGTGTTTACAGAACTTGAAATAGAGAATAACTCTAAAACAAATGGCAATAATTACCTTTGGCGTACTTCTAGTAGTGTTTTACCATCCAACTGGTCACATTGCGACAGGAGACTGTTGATTACAGCACTGGCATAGAATTGTTGTCATACTCATAGAGATGCTGACAGCAGGGCTTAATTGCTAACTAGACTAAAAAAGTTCCTCTAGCTGATGTCCGCAAGGGATCAGTAAACATACTCTCCTCAGATAGTAGTATGTTTACACATCATCCACTGAAAAAAAAAAATCTTCATGACTGCACCTTCACCTGACCGTACACGTTATCTCAGCTTCTCATCTTATCTGAGGCAACCTCTGTCACTCATCCGGTGTCAAAACTTACTGGTTTCTCTTTGGTTACTTTTGAATAAAACACTCTGATACGTCCCTAATATTTTTGCATTGTTTTGAAAAAGAAATGTATTTTTCAAATGTCTTCGCCTTCTCCATCTGTACAATCCGGCTTCCGAATTTTTACCTCTTTGGCAGTAACAGGCGCAGTCCTGTGTAATGAGCATGTAATCTACTTTTCGATACTTGTTTCAATTTAAAAGTTCATTTCAAAGAAAATTTTGAAAAAAGAAGGGTTTCAGTGTTCCGTTTCAAATTTTAGCTTATATTATCTTTAGTTCAGATATATTCAGTGATGCTTTTGCCCCACTGCTTGTTTGTGCATCCTCTTAACCTCCTGTAGGAGGACACAGAGAGTGTAAAAGGGACCCAGAGAGAGAGAGAGAGAGAGAGAGAGTGTGTGTGTGTGTGTGTGTGTGTATATGAGAGAGAGAGAGAGAGAGAGAGAGAGAGATGGCGAGAGAAAGAGAGAGAGAGGGAGGACAGCCAAAGCTGTCATTAGATTTCACAGTAATGTAATGTGACTCAGTCACATAGGTCTAAGAAAGAACTGCCCACCATTTTGGCCTTGCCACAAGCCCTAGAACCTTAAATTGAGTGTTTGGATTACCATATATCAAAATAATTTCCCTCAAAACCAGCCACAAGAAGCCTTGATCATAAAACAGGCTCCTTTTTTTTTATTTCCTCAGCCCTGACACATTTGGCTGCGTTTCTGGGTCACTTGGTAAGCCCAGTGTATACTTAGCCCGCTTGTTTTTGCCAAACTTTGGAATAGCTCACCAGCCCAAAGCTCGGGCCCTATGGCTTTGGGGCCGACGTTTATAGAAGCGGGAGGACACTTTTATGCGGCGTTATATACGAGGGGCGCATGCCGTCGCCCGCTCTCTCCCTGTGTTTCTCGCACTTCCTCCCTCGTTATTCACACATCCCTCGCTCCCCTCCTGTCCTCCTTTTCGTCTGGCGCCGAGCTGTGCTCGGGCCACTCTCGGAGAACATCTCGTTCCGAAAGAGCAGTGACTTGATTCTGTGAAGACCTATGAAAGGGTCCGATTTCATTCTAGGAGGATCTGAAAAGAGATTCTGCGTGAGCTTGATATCGTCCCGCCATTTTTCTTCACCTTTACGTCAAGGCGTATACTACAGAAAAGCCATTTACTCGACTGCTGGCGTGCTATTTTGTTTATGTAGCTGAATAGCGACAGTAATTTACTTTTAGGTCTTCACTGCTGGCTGTCCTAAAACTGGTTCAAGCTTGTCTTTAAATAATGAATTTCCAGGCAAGATGGAATCCAGTTTAAGAATTAATTACAAATATCTTACCTTTAGAGTGACTTTTGGAGCACAGCTCTGATTTGCTGGTTTATGGCAATTAGTCGCTAAATTCCCTACAATTAGGGCAAGGTTGTGACGTATGTAAGCTGACAATGTGCCATCATATCCATAGTCATGTGTGCGTCCTATGGTTGTTCAAAGGAGACTGTGTGCATTTGCTTGTATGTATGTGTGTCCATTGTGGAGTAGTGAGACAGGCAGACATACAGACAGACATATAAATCTAAACGGGGTCTTATGGGACCTTTTTCATGGCCCCCCACCAACCCCAACCCCAGTTATTTTTTCCCACTGACAGTCTGCCTAGAGAGCCCTTCCCTCCCTCTCCCATCCTTTTCCTGCTTCAACTGAGGTGATTTTTGGTTTTGTTTTTTTTTATTTTTTATTTTTTGTTCTCCTAAAGCATACAGATCAAGCCGAGATCCGAACGCAGAGCCTGTTTCATTAAAACCTCCTATCTCTGTTCTGCCATTCTGTTGATCCCATTTTTGCCAGGACTCTCGTCGCCTGGTTCTCTTAAGAAGCCGGGGAAATTCGATTTCAGCGCTCTGTCCGGCCAGACGAGGTCTGCCCGCATGCCGTTCACCCACCACCCACTGCCCATGCTGGCAGGAGTGAGACCAGGTGAGAGCTCAGAGCCCCCACACACACCCCCCCCCAATCCCCACCCACCCCAAAAAAACTGAAACACCCTCACACAAAGTGCTGGGTCACCTTTTGCTTGGCGGAAGAGGTTGAGGTTTTTTACACGAGCCACTTTGGTTTGGGCTCCAGTGTTTGGAACCTCTTTTACTTCATCTCCTTCTGGGTTCTTCCCTCATACTTTTCCTGTCCCTTTTATTTATCTTTTTGAAACGAAAGACTGGTCTCTCTGTCTGTCTGTCAGTCTGTCTGTGGTCAAGTGCTTTCCACTCTTGGCGGTGGACTTTGTTTCTAGCTGGTCTGCGGGGTGCAACTGTACACTTTTGGACTCATTCGGGTCTCTCTCTGTGTGCTTTGAACTTTTCAAAAAAAGCTTTGTGAATGATTTTAAAGTATTTGTTTTTTTACATCATTTTGAGTGATATGATGCCCTCCGCAGGGAGTCTGGATCCTTTTATAGCACATACACAACAGATTCTGCAGGCCAATCTGGAATGTTGTTGTGTTTCAAACTACTTCAAGCCTTTAAATCAACATCTTGAATTGGCAGTTGCATTAAGAGTTTTCTAGAAAAAAGGGTTGCCAAAGGAAACCATTAAACACTTAATAAAGCTAACACTATGCCAATACAACATGCACTATTGTGACACAATGAGTAATCATCATCCTACATACAGGATGCTGGGGCATGTGCCATTGCTGTAAAATTCACTATTAATACCAAAAGACAAATTAAAAACAAAAGACAAAGTACCAGATAATTATGTATTATTGTTATCCACAGAACAAAGCATCGTAACACATGAACTCTTCATAATATACAACAGTACTATAACAGCCAAAAACTCTTGCAGAAGCTGCATTTATGGGCATGGACATGTGAGTTTTTTTAGTCCCTATCAACAGTTCTAGCATACCGACAAATTCAGAAGAGCATATGGTGGCTTTATTTTAGAAGCTAATAATTAAAGAAACCTGCATACATTATTTTCAAACCTATGCACCAATCAAATACTGGCTCAGTGGTTTTGCAAACAGAAGATTTTGCACCCAAACGTGTTGATCTGACTCGTCTCTGGCTGTGTTCGCCTCCTCATGGCATCCAAGCCAGTTTATTTCCCACATGCCGTGCTGTGCAACTGGATCCGGTTCGGGACTTATGTTGGGTTCCCTCTTTGTACCATGGCCACGCGTTGTTTTGTGTTCTCAGATTGTGTTTGCCGCCATTGTAGCCCCGCTCTGGAGGGTCTGCAGCGCGTGGTGCCTCTACGCCCTACCAACGCGACTGGCCTCTGCCCAGTCCCTAATGGGATTAAAAGGAGGGAGAAAGAAAGGAGGGCGAGAGAAGGGAAGAGGAGCAGACTGTTGTGCGGGGGAGCCGGGGAGGGTGCGAGGCTTTGGCTGGGAGCGGGGTGCCCTCGTCTGGGTGAGCAGGGGCGCTTGGCAGCCTTGCCCAGGCAGCTGGAAGGCCTGCTGGGCCAGGGGAAAGGAGGCTGGCACGCCAAGAGATGAGGGCGAAGGTTCATGCCCCCCCCCCCAACACACACACACTCTCACACACACCGCACTATCACGATGAAGGGATAAAATATGTTAAAATGAAGAAATAGCCTATGATCTCTTCCACTCCCCTTAACAAAAATCATATTTACATGAGTTTCCTGTCACTGTCCGTCAGTGACGACTTTTAGTTTGTTTTGTGTTTCTTGTTTAATATTGTGGGGGGGGTTTTTGTTCAATCGTTTATGGGTTTCTTTGAGTTTGCGGTGGATCTGTATGGTTAATTTAGCGAACCAGTGATGAAAGTTTTACGACTCATTGGCTTCTTACATCATCACGTTCTTGTCTGTCAGTTTTGTTAGTAATACATTCGCTTATGTGGTTTCTAGCATACTTATATCTGTAAAAATGGACAAAAGTACCAAAATAACAACCATGTTGAAGTCTTATTTGGTCTGTTTATTAGAATCAAGCCATGTTTTTATGTGTTCACCAAACTGTTTTGTTAAGGCCGAGTCCTTTAGCTTTGTGAATAGATGTGAATGGATGTTAATGTACCTGTCAGTGTGACTGATTGGCCACCTAGTGTTTTACAAAATGAATACAAAATCCCAGAAAGGAAATTAGATGCGAGGCCTTAAGTTAAATACAGTGCTTTAATGTGTTGTATTTTTGACAGCTCAGCTGCATGGCCTTCAAAAGTGAATTATGCTTAGCAGTTAGATACTTACACCATATAGTGGCGATAGCTATCGTGACCAGTGTATGAGGTTTTTGTGTATGCGTGTGTACACTTTACTGGGTTTGTGTCATGACTCATGCTACCTAAGATCATGTTGCTTTTACACACATATTCAAACACAAACATGTAGCCTTTTATTTGCACTTGAGATGAAGTTGCATTAATGCAGAGAGGTCTTTAATTTCAGCTACACTGGATTTGCTTGAGTCAAAGATGCTAACCTTTTTCTCTGTGCTCCTTTCCCTGCAGGGAGTCCCCGTGCCTCAGCCTCCTCTCTGCACTTCCCTTCTCCCTCCATCATCCAGCAGTCCAGCCCGTACTTCACCCACCCCACCATCCGCTACCATCACCACCCGGGGCAGGACCCGCTCAAGGAGTTTGTGCAGTTTGTGTGTGCTGACGGATCAGGCCAGGCTGGTGGCCAGGTAAGCCCCAACAAAGCTGCCATACACAAGAACAGAGAGGACCTTAATTCGGTTGTTCAAACACAGATTGTTTTTGGTTTTTTTACTTTTTGAGAAATCTGTACGTTAGAGAATTACAGCCTGTGCATTAAAGGCTTTTCATATGAGGAGGTTCACATCATTCAGTGCAGGAAGCGATAAGCAGAAGAAAATATTGAAGCTTAGTCGAATGTTGAGACAAAAAGCTGGAGATACTGAAACTCAATTGTTCTTATACGATCATAAGCAAGTATTAACTTGGCCAGGAAGTTTGCAATTGCAAATGACTAACACTTGTACTTGACAGCAGCTCCATAAGAGCCAGTAGCCTGCACTCTGATATAAACTGGTACATGAATTGCAATGCAATGTTTTTCGTTCAAATTGCATGTCTTTCAAAATATATGTCAGAATGCAGATTCCCTTTTTGCAAACATGCTATAGCGAGCCATTTTTCAGGATGTTTTCTTCTTACTGAAATATCAAATTTATCTTCATAGTACATTTCAAAAGGCATTGAATTTGCATACCTTAGACCTCTTTCAAAGCGTAATTGCTTCCTACATATATCACAATTTGTTTATGCCTGATGAAAGGCCATTTCATTGTCGAGAAATGACAAGGTCAGGCTTTAATAAGACTTTTACAGGTTTTCGTCTTGTCTTCTCATGAACTCTAAACAAGTGTGTGGGTTTCATTTGTCTGGAACAAGTGCATACTGAGTTGAAAGACAAGCATTTGTGTTTAAGACTGATGGTTTTGTCGGTATCTACCATGTGCTCTTATCAGCACTTTGAAGTTTTTCCCCCCCTTCTCTTGCTTCTCTGCCCACCTCTTCAATAAAACCTCATCTGCACCACAACCAGCAGCAGCCTTCACACATTTTCAGTGCAATACACATTCTTCCTTTCGTTCTGCTTTTGCCATCGGTTTTGATGTTGTCGAAGTGGCTGCTTTGTTTCTGCCCCTTTCAGTTGACTTCATTACTATGGACCATTCGTGTGTCCCTCTGTTTTGTGTTCCACCATCGTTTAAAAGCCCTCCATCTTGATTTTGTCCAGCTCCTTCATGGCTCCAAGTCAAGTCAGTCTCTGTGCCTGTGGTGATTTAGACAAACACACACACACACATGCATACACACATACACAAGCCTCCATAACCAAAGCCAACGCACATTCGCCATCCTTTTGGTTGTTTCCCCCCTTTCAACACCCCACCACTTTCAGCCACGCCTCCCCCACCTCCCACATTTTCTTTTTTGGAGCGAGCCAACATCGTCTTGCCATTTGCTGGGGTGTCGGTCGGCGTCCGCACTCCTGACCCTGTCTGTGTCGTCTGCAGCCTAACGGGAGCGGCCAGAGCAAAATGCCCGGCTCCTTCTTACTGCCTCCGCCCCCCCCTGTGGCGCGTCCAGTGCCCCTCCCTATGCCCGACTCTAAACCCAGCAGCACGCCCCTCGATGGCGGACTCACCTCGCCCGCATCTCCGTGTAAGTGACCCCCTCCCTGCCCATCTCACCAAACCCAAAGACCAAACTGGCTTTTGACCATCAATCAGTGACCCCCACTGGCCACAATTGGGCCTCACCTTTCCAATCAAAAGCCTCAAGGTCGCTCCAAGCACTACCTCTGAATTTATTTCAAAAAGCTTCCTATGGGGCATCCCATCTTGTTGACGTCTCTTAAGCTAGCATTTCATGCTCTAGCCTTCCATAAGGGTTATAATTAGTTAAATATTGCTAGCTGCTGGGGTTTGGAAACAAAATGCTACACCACCCCCTGCTCTAGCTCTTGTTACCAGCAGCCATGTCCAGCCTAGGCGTCCACATTGTTCCCCAGTGGCTAGAATTAATCTAACCCAGTAGATTCTGAATTCAGAACTAATGTGGAAAAACTCTTACCAATTCTGTCTTTGGATCTCATTTCTGTTACAGTCTAGTCTAGTGTAGAGCAGCTACAACCCCACTGTAGCTGCTCTTTTGACTCCCCTTTCTATCTACCAGAAGCTAATTAAAGTCCTTGCTTCCAGTTTACATGTTGTGGTGAACAGCCAACAATATTTTCAACGAAGGGTACAAATTTAGGGCAGTTAATGTGGACTCTGATCGCATACTTCACTTGCCTTCCCACTCCCATATCAAACACAGATCAGACTGTTGAAACCAATGAATCCCACATATTGTACGTTTGACTTTTACGTTGGTTTGCTTTGAGTTCCGTTTGATTAAGTTTCAGCTGTAGGTTAGCTTGCTGTGTTGGGAATGTGATGTGAGATGTGATCACCCAACTCCAGTGCTGATCCAAGATCAGTGGTGATACACAGTCATGATTCTTTTTGCTTTTTTCAAAGGAGAAACTAGTCTTTGATCAGTACTGTGAGGCGGTTACAAAAGGAGGAGGTGTATGGGGCATGGTATTGGCGTCAAGTTTATAACCACAGAGGGGGCACTGGACGGAGCACTTTTTGTCTTTTTAATGTTCTGTTTTGCGTTTCTTATCCTTGTTCATTTGATTTCAACTCTAGTTTTACTGTTGTCAGTGTCTTAAAGTCTTTCATCTGTTTTTGTCTAACTGACCCTTAAAAATGCTAACAACTTCTTATCCACAAACATGTAGCTACATACATGCAGTCCTGCTAATATCCTCCAACCTCTTTGCAGTCCTAAAGGTGCATCCCATTGAATATCTTGTACACATGGATTATCCCTCTTAAATCTGTTCACCACTCGTCTTTTCTAGCTAAGGGTGATGCCGTGTTTCTCAGAAGTGGAGAGTCTCTCTACAAATGGATCACTGATGAACAAAATTTATAGAGAGCCTTTTATAGAGAGCCTTTTATAGAGAGCCTTTCTTTCTGTGTCATTTGTCATTCATTAATTGATTCAGGACTTCGAGTGGGATGTACCTTTGAATAACCTGCATTACATGAACCAGTTATGAGTTCTGTGAGGCAAATATTCTCTGTCGTGTTAGCCTTCTGTTTCACTCAAACTGACCTTGACCATTTGTCATACAGTTTAGCAGGAGTTGAGTAGTAATAGTATTGAGAAGTGTTACTTAAACAAGACACACGTATTTGTCTAAACGCTTAGGCTTACAAGTTAGCAGGCCAAACACTATGGCTTGTTTTCAAATTCTGAAGAATATTTGCCTCAATTGGTTAACTGAGAACGTCTCTTTAGCCATTTTGTTTGAGTCCATCACCTTTAAACTGCCCTAAATTTGACCTTGCCTACAGAAACATTCTTTCAAATCTGTTTTTTTTCTGCTGTGATGTAAACATGATAAACATGATATACAGATATGGAAATTGGTCATTGGAACAGAAACAGAGCAGAAACCTACTGTACCTTGTAAATAATACCATAAAACATTACCTCTTCTCTGTTAAAGGCAACGACTGAAGCTTGGAAGAACTATTTCTTAATGCAGTGATATTATTTGTACTTTATGATAACTATGAACCACTATGAAGTATTTCTTCTTCATACGAATGTTTGTTATTTATTCAGGTTATTGATTTGCCTGTTCTCTTTCTCTCATTCTCTAGCATACTCCACGCCAGGCCCCACAGCTCCCAACAGGTTTGTCAGCATCGGATCACGGGACAACAACTTTCTAAACATCCCTCAGCAGACACAGGTGAGTACAGTAGTACTACTAATAAGCATTTTTTAATTTGTTCGCCAGAATACTCTAAACACTGACTGGGTTGTAAGGTCATAATGTGGGAATGAGTGAGTTGCAGTGTCCAACTAAATATTAATTATAAGTATTAACACGTTCATACTGAAGATACGAGCTGAACGGATTACATATATATACACAACAATTGTATTTCTTTTAAGCCAACTTTACATGAGAAGGAGATAACGTGAAATACTTCCAAGTTGTAAACCTTATAAATGAAGTTAATGGAAGTTAATGGAAGTGTAAAAAAAAAAAAGAAGGAAAAAACAGCTAATACTAGGTAATTAGAATATTGGTCCATTAATCAACTGTATTTTTAGGACAGTATTATTGAAAAAGTGGCCTAAAAGTTAGTAGTGTATATTTTCACTTCATAAATTATTTGATGGAACTCAGAACAAACACAGACATTTTAGAACGCAAAGCTTATTAATCCCAGCTCTGAGCAGCTCTGTGATCTGCAAAAGTTTGGCAGTCAGATTTATAGACAGTGCCACTGCATTTCTCATAATCTAGATTCCAGAAACTGAATGTTTTTAAAAGCCTCCCAACACTTCATTTCCACAATCTGTGTTCCAGTGTGGTCTCTCTGTTTCTTCCCTCTCCTTTTTTTCTCACTTTCTCTCCTGCGTACACTAAGCATTACATTATGTTTATCTGGCCCATCTGGAGCAGGCCCGAGAGGGCTGAGGCGTTCTCAGTGGGAGTGGAGCAGTGGAGGTTGATTTTGTGCGTTGTGAGTGGGCCGCCACCACACTGGGCCTCCTCCATTACCCGCTGCACTTTACTCATTACTGTGTAAACCACACCCCGCCCCAGGCCTGCTCCCAGATAGCCTGCTTCTCAACACATGGCAGCCATCTGAAGCTCTACAGCGAGGTCCTGTCACTGTCTTCAACTTCAGCACTTTCTCTCTCTCTCTCTCTCTCTTTTTCCCCCTCATTTATTGGCTTTAGCTTCCTTTGACTTTTCTCCCTTCACTTTTCTCTTTCCCTCCATTCATTGCTTCATTAGCTGACTCTCTCCACACCTCATTGTCCACTGTTCTCCAACATGTACCTTGATTTGCCTTTTGCTTTTAAAAAGAAACCAGTAGTTGTGGCAGTGTCAAGATGACTTTAAGGTTAACAAAGCCCACTGTTTTCTTATAATTAATCATATAATAGTCACCTTTGGAAAATGTCTAAATCAGGAGCATTGTTCAGGAAAGTAAATATCGATGCACAAAAATTGAGCACAAATGTAACTCCAGGCTCTCTTGGTGAAATATGGGCACGAGGAGCTCCCTGGTGGCCACGCTAGGGTCTGCACAACACTTTCCCAGGAAAGACAAGGAATTAGAGAATGCAAAAGAGGAGAGAGGGTGAGAGTTTCAGCAGAGGCCCGCAAACTGAGAAGTCACGTCCTGACTGTCTGGTTGCCCACAACAACCAGACATGATGTCATAGCCAGTTGAACTTGAACTTGAGAGGGGGTGAGTTTGGGGGTCGGGGGGGGTAGTGTGTCAGGGGGGGGATCTAAGAAAGAGGGTGCTCACTGCTGCCAAGGATTACACAAGGAGCGATAGAGTCGAGAGAGGCAAGAGTGGAGCACGAGGGGGTGGGGAGTTACTGGGCCTAGTTAATGGCCCAGAGCTTGGGGAGGAAGGGAGGGAGGGAGAGTGTTTGGGGTGGGGTGGGGGGGTGTTTGTTTGACCTGCGAGAGTCAACCAAAACAAAAGCCGCTCCCCCAGAGGCAGAGTGTTTCCAAGACTTGACTTCTAGAATGTTCTCTCAAGCTCAGATCAGAGGCGGCGACCCACTTCTGCTCACTTTTACATGCTGGGCTGGAGAAACCCAATCTTCAGTCAGGGCACGCCGACTACCTCTCACACTAAGGCTACCAGACAGTGCACGCCTCAGCACAGACAGGCTGAAAAGGCTGCGCCACACTGGTGCGAAAGTTTCCATGTGATGTAACAGTTGGGTACCAAGTATCTTCATACTTTAAAAACTTTACAATACAAACTATCATAGCATGATAGTGTGTAATAGTTTACACATTTTATGAAGTTTGTACATTGACTCTTGAAAGGTTCTGTATTGAGTTTTTTTAGGTTTCATTTAGTGAAATGGTTCTGGTTTGCAGGTAAACTCTAATAGTGATAAAGCTGTGGAGGGGAGATATTGCAAGTTCTCTAGACCCCTATAGGAGGACAGGGCTAGGGTGGGGAGAGAGAGAGAGGCCACCCAGGCCAGCAAGACAAGTGCGACATCTAGTGTACAATCCGATAAGTGCCCTACTGAAGTCAGGGTGTCTCCTGTCCAAGTTTCTTCAGTTGTGTGATTTCATTGTGTTTCAGCAAAAAACTGACTGTTTTCTCATTTTCCTTTGACAGTCTTGGTTCCTCTGACAAAACCTGCCTGCCAACAAGCAGTTGAAATCCCATCGTTACAATCTGGAATCGTAAAACAGGAAAATAAAATCCACCTGAAAATGCCCTCCGACCCTCGTGCCCCAACAGAACAACGAAGAAAACCAGGAAAAAAAATCTTGATATTATTTGGAACCATCTGATCAGCCTTGGCGACGATGACCCCTCCCTCCTTTTTGAAAAAAAACACAAAACACAAGAAGATCACATGACAAGGTGAAGGAGGACATGCAGTCATCTTTCGAGAACCATGGAAACAGCAACAAAAAAAACAGCAACACAAAAGAGCAACCTGAAGAGGACAAACAGAATCTGTTACTTAGGAACAAGGATATATTGTGCAATGGCTGGGGACATCAACAATGGTGAGGTTTTAGTAAAAAAGAAGAAAAGAAGAAAAAAAACAAAAAAACAAAACAAAAAAGCATGGTTTTAGAAACTAATGGGACGTCAAATTATTGAGACGCTAAACATACTGACTTCCAGCGCAGAGTTGAAGCTAAAGGTAGCTAATACTCCCCGTTCTGACAGCATTTCTGGTCAGAATACAGTAGAGAAACTGGTCTCTATTTGCCCACCCTTTTAACAGCCAACCTAACAACAATTACTAATCAAAGTAAAACCTAAAGTATTGCACTACAAAAAGTAAATAAAACACTACTCTTGTGCACTATTGAAAATAGGATAGGTGGAGAAAAAATTTGCACATTGTTTATTGCGGTAAAACAGGAAAGTGGACGGCGCACAGTAAGGCTAGCCAAATTTCAGTCCACATTTATAAAGGGCATTCTCTTTATAGGTTGGTGTAAGGAAACAAACGCATTGTTGCTCCACATTATGATCTGGACAGAAAACTACCTATTACAATCAGTCCAATCAAAAAGAGTCAAATTCAGGCCTTTCATTCGCCCATAGTGCCATCTGAACAGCAACTGTACTCCTACTGGGTGAATGCCAATCCCAACACACACACACACACACACTCGCATACACTGCCATGTCTCTGAGCTGCTGCTTTGAAATTGTCTCACTGGAAAACAAGCCAGAATGCCAGAAGCAATTATTTTGTCTCTCTTCCCTGCGTAACATTCCAAATCAGACATCCTCACTATGCCTTTTTTGTCTCAAGAGACATTCTAGGACAATTCATATGAAGCTTCTTGTATTATTGCTATAATGAGGTGTTTGAGAAGTCATTAGAAGCTTCAACAGCTGGTCGAGACAGCCCAGAGACAGCCCTCTCTTCTCTTCTCTCGTCTTGAGTTTACTTTACTGTTTACACTCCCAGACGACTGTGTTCCAAGAACGCGAGGCCGTGCTGCGGAGCAAAAGAATGTGGGACATATCGTAGTAAAGCACGGAGGAGCAGGCTATCATTTGAGCCCCGATCAGTGAAATGCACTCAACATTCGGCCACATTTGAGAAAGGCTAACAGCTCAGAGCAAGGCCTCAGAAACACACTGACATACAAACGCACACGACACCTTCCCAGCTATAAAGGGGAGCCTTGATTTTTTAAATAGGGCAATCTTTAAATCAGCTTTTAGATATTCACTGAAATTGCCATAAATGACTTTGATTTAAAAACATCAATTTCATTCGCTGCATAACTCTAATCAATGACCTCAAAAAATAACTGGACTGCCTGACCATGTATCTCACTGCAGGGAAGCATTGTTGCCGGAAGGTGGCCATGTCATCAGCTTGGTAGAGGAACTAGCATTGCTAAATGAGAATTATGATGGCGATGGTCTTTTCTTTTCTAATCAATGGAAGTGCCTCTGTATTCCCATTATGCAATTTGTTCAACATGAATTCAGGTTATTTTCTCACATATAAGCTATAGAGGATGGAGAAATTTCTATGTCTGGAGCAAAACAAGTGACAGCTCACTAATCACAGACATCTTTATATATACAGGAGATATCCATATATATTTATATATACATTTTTTCTTTTGTTTCGCGTAATAAGCTCAGTGGCAGTCTAGTTATTTTCTGAAGTACGGCAGAGTCATGAGTCAAATTAGTCATTTGTTCCGAAGTACCAGTCCCAATACCCAGTTAAATGCTCACCACAAGAAAAGTCCAACAAGAAAAGTCCATGGAAAAAAAGCTATAGAAATTGCATTTCTATAGGAAATAGTAGCAGTAGTGTTGAGGAGAAAGATACGGCTTTTGATTTCTTTTGTGTTTGGATGGGAAGTATTTGTAATTGAAAAATAATGTATGTTGATTGAGCCATGTGCAATGCCTTGGGTAGAAAATGTGTTTGTCTGTTAGATTGTTAGAAAGTGTAAAAGAAGAGGGGAGAAAAAAAACCTTCTATTATCGTTTCAAGTCCAAAAGGTCCGGGACTCTAAACTACAGGGCGGAGAGAAAAAAGTCTTTTTAAGTTTTGGGAATTGTTTTTTAATCTTTCCTTTTTTGCTTTTTTAATGTTTATTTGTAATGATTTGTTCTCAAAACTTGGGAGGGCTGAAGAAACAGTTTTGCAACACATCGAAATATATCACTAAATGAAACTGGTGCTTTTTATGGAATAAAGTACATTCAGACTCTATTATACATAAATAAGAAAAACAAGTGTTATCATAAAGCAAATTTTAGGGAAGAAAACATGCATTACTCTATTTCTCATTTTGTATTTACTAAAGGGGGAGGGGTTCATTTTAGTCAAGGTTGTGACAAAAGGCATTTTTCTCCCAACCTTTTCTTATAGGGGTAGATCAAATCTAGAGCGTCAACAAAGTATTATTTAAAAAAAGGAAATGGTTCATTGTTAATTTCTTTTTCAATTTTAAAAGATAGCCATTGCTTACAGTGTAGTGTTGAAATAGCAGAAATGTACATTTGGCAGACGCCCTTGCTTTGGGTGGGCCAGTGTCACACAAATTACAAACCATGACGATAAGAAGTCAGTTCTGTTAGACATTATCCTGCTCAAAGCGCTTTGTTGGCTTTTTGTATATAGAATTTTAAAAACATATTCCAATTCAATGACAAGATCTTCCCTTTTCTTGGGAGATGCTGCACAACAGCTTGAATGCCCTTGAAACCAGCAGTAATAAGCGTGAATAAACGTGTGAGAATGTGGAGACGTGATGTGAATTCTTTAATGGTAGCTATAGTTGAATAGTAGACTCCCATCTCTTGCCGAGTACTGGTGGAGACCAATCTGAACAATATTTTGATAGCTGAAAATGTTTTGAGTTACAAAGTGAACCCCACCCCCTCTCCCCAAGAAACACCCCCCACCTTTCTTGGTCCCCACTGTAAATTACTCTAAATATTTGTTTCGTGATGTAGTTGTTAGACTCAGAGCATCTTAAAGGTTGTCCCTAAAAAGTGCCTTTTGTTCACAGACTCCATCCTGTAATCCTGAGTGACCGTCTCAGAAAAGCCCCCCCCTTCAACCCGCTCTTATATTCTCTCCTCCTTCGAGCTCTTCGAAGCAGTATATATAGTACTAAAGGAAGTTGGTGTGACTTAGTTCCTCTTTTTATTGTTGATAATTAAGAAAACTTCAAAAAAGACAAAAAAAGTCCTTTCTGTCTTGCTTTTCCTTCCTCTGTACTCTTCTGCCTCTCTTGGACACTGGAGTAGTCTGTAGTCGCATAACCATCTCCTTTCCCCCCCCTGCCCCATTTTCACTGAATGGAGGGGTTTTTAAAAAAAAAATGCAAAAACTTTTGTCTGAGCAGAATGCAGTTAGCTCACATGTTATTCTTGTCTGTATGCTTCACATTGTATACCATACCGATCTCTTCAGCTTCTCCATTGAACAGTTAATGTAAGTGAACAAGTTACGCCAGTGGGCTCTGGCGGGGTGTTCAATCGAAGGGTGGACGAGGGAGAAAGGATTCCAGCGGTTAACAACACACAACGAAGTGCAGGAAGAAACTGATTGACGTAGAAATGGGTGGTGGGAGCGAGTCAGGCTGCTGGGATAGATTAGATTTGTAACGCGTTTTGATTCTATTTATTTTCTTTTTTTTTTTTTTTTTTTTTAACCAAATTTCTTGTTGTTTTTATCTTTGTCGATATTAAGTATTTAGGCAGCAAAAATAATTTACATGGATGATGCACCTTTTTTCGTGGTTGTACGAGACCAGCTCGCTTGAGGAGGAAAAAAAAATAAACTGAAACAACTAAGCACCTTATAACGGAATGGTTCAGCCAAGGGCAAGAAACAGACTCAGAAGTAAAAGAATACCGAAAACCCGACCAAAATCCCAGTGTCATCTACGATTATGAGCCAAGCCCTCAGACCAAAGCGATGTGGTCCTAAATGCTGCACGCCACAGAACCTGGACTGTAGTGACAATTAAAGACGCCTTGAAACTCCACCAGCAAAAGCAGACTCAGGCTAGAGTGTTTCAGCCTGCTCATTTGCCCACGTAAATATGCAAACTTTTACTTTTCTAGAGTACATGAAGCCAGCAGCAGCATGATCAGCCATGATTAAGAGAGATGGGAGCAGTGAAAGCCATAGTGTTGTGGAAAAGAACTCTCACAGGGCCCTGTCTCTCCCTGGCACTGACCATCCGTGTTTTAAATTACTTTTTTTGTTTACGTCTCCTTTTTTTTTGGTTTTGTTTGTTTTTAAAGTGTGTAGGGCATTGGGATGCGTTTAGAGTAGATCGATCCCCCAGCAGCCTTTTACCGCAGCCCCTAGCTTCCTCACTAACCCTAACGGCAGCTGCCCTCTTTCTAGACACGCCCTCCAGAGCTCATGGTGAAATGCATGTGTTAATTACAATTTCTTTTCCATAATAAGAAAAACAGTTTGAAAAGAGCAAAACCTTTAACTGATTGAATAAAAGGATGTTCTTGACTGTAAGAATCATTGTGCTCGGCTCATTATTTTGACACCTTTGAATTCAAATGTCGCCTTTTGTGGATCAGAAATGTTTTCAGCTGAACATTCACTTCCTAAATCACCAAAATGGGCAATTTATAGGATAATACATTCTTAACATGAATTAATAACAAAGTATATATAATATAATAAGTCATTTTGGAGCATTAGCACCAATCCATCTTAAAATTGACCGCATAAATGGCAATTGCAAATTATGTAAAAAAAAATAGGAAAGAGAAAAGATTTTCTTCAGGCATATTCAAATGTCAGTTTATAGAATATTCAAATGTGTGTTCCATCATTATGTAAGAAAAGGACTTACATAAAATAGTAAAAAATTTACACACGATAACTGAAATAGCTCTGTTTTTCAGGGTAGTTGGCACTTCAGGTTTTTGTGTTTTTTGTTTAGATTTTAGTTAGATAAAATAAAACATTCATGTTTTCATCTGGAGGATTAAAGCCTTGCCCAACCAGAGTAGCAGCCTTGTGCTTGTGAAAAAAAAAAGAGTTACTAAAAGGCACCCCATCAAATG
>JBBPDB010000028.1:10898840-10919476 GCA_037974465.1 Brachypetersius altus | reverse complement strand
CTGATTGTGTGGTACTGCAATGCAGAGGGGCGTTTAATTTTCAAATTAATCGCGCGATCAATTTATTTTAAAGCGTTGTAGAAAATGAATTAACGTGTTATTTTTAACAGCACTAATATATATACACACACATATATACATATATATAAACACACTCACCTGCAGCATCTTCAGACCCACCAATCGGAAGCCTCGCTGCTCAAAGCGTTTAATGATCTGACCAATCAGTCGCCTCTGGACTCCATCTGGCTTTACAGCAACCAGAGTCCTCTCTTTTACGCCAGGAATACCTACACCAATTACTCATGCATTATTTCACATGTTAAATATACATATACAAAGTATACATTAGACAGTAGAGACACAAAAGCCTGCAATCAGCAATGCCGTTTGAACAAATGTTTTTAGTGTGGACAATGGCACCCTCTCCTGACTAACCATGAAAACACAATATGAGTATTTCACCCAAAACCTCTTACTACTGTACAATATACGATACTACATATTGTGATGCTATAATAAACCTCATAAGTCTTATAAGCCTGGGCCATATGACAATTACATCCCAAATTGTCACTAATTTGCTTTTCTGAGCACATTGTAATATTGTCACTTAAAGAACACTAATCAACTACATGTTTCATTATAAAGAGAGTAGCATCCCTGGGCGCTGTGTTCCTGGCTGACCGCTGCTTCACTTAGTGAATGGGTTAAATGCAGAGGAAGAATGGTCACTTTACATTATTATTATTATTATTAATATTATTGTTATTAACAACAACAACAATAACAATAATAATAGCAAGTAGAAGAAGAAGAATTGTTACTCTGGAATACAAAATGTAAAACAAACAAAACAAAATCATGTTCAACTGGATTTACCACAGCACAGTGTGTGAGGGGTACTCTCTCTGGGTGTGTAAGGTGGCATTCCCTCCCACATTACTCAATGTTCGCATACATGTCTGTTAGCTGATGTTACAAAATCAGCAGTTAGTGGTCTCTTTGAAGCCTGTTGAGCAGTCCAATGATGCTAGAGGCAGTTAGAAACATAGTGGCATTTCACATGATTAGCACATGTCACATTTTATTCTCTCAGGCACATTGTGTGATGAAACTTTGACATTTTTTTTTTTAAATGTGGCACTTCTTGTTCCTTTTTGCCTTTCCAACTTAAATAACTAAAATAAACATCATTACATTGTGTATCCCATAAAAAATATTAAAGCATCATATTACGTTTGCCATATTGCACACTTATAACTGCATTTCATGAAAAAATGACAAATAAAACCAGTAACAAATAACTTAGAATGACAACTTATTTTGCTAGTGTACATTAAAGTAAGTTTTTTTTTTCCTTTTTGCATAACATTACCAGTTTGACAGCAATGGTACTTTATACATAACTAGTCCTAACTAGCTTTTGTTCACTTTTGGTCTTTCCGGGAGTAAATATCCCTTTAACACAAATACAATGTTATTCATTGGCTGGTATTAAACCTCAGCCAGTCTCAGGCTTATTTATTTCGTCAGATTTAGTTTTTATTTTTTCCTCATGAAATGAAACACTGATGCCTTAATATTAAACTGTTTATCTTTTTTACTGACAAACACCTTCCCTAATGTCACTGCTCTCTACTTGATGTTAGAAAGGCTGCCAGCCAGTTGAACTTTGTTCATCTGTATCTACTTTATTCTTTCACAAACACACACAGCCACATGCACTCCCTCACACATAAGAGCAATTCTCCTTAACATGATGTGCATGTGATCTCAGCAGTCAATGCTGATGCCTTGATCAAATTAAGGGCATTCCACACACCCACACACACACACACACACACACACACACACTCGTCTACTCCAAAACATACACCCACATGTGTACACAGCACTGACTGGTTGCCCAGCAGATCAATCATGCAGCACTGTTTGACAATGGACAGGAAAAGTGTTTTTAAGGTTGCTGATAAGTTATTTTAAAGTGAGAGTTACTCTGAGGACAGATAAATATTTGGTATAGATAAGGAAGGAAGGGACAAGTTTAGGAGCAGATCAGACAGACAGAACTTGATTACTGTTGGAGTTCACTCCTGACTGTAACTCCTGACTGAGAGAGGACACTGCAGGTGCTGCACTAAAGAGTTTTACACATCAGTAGTGTACATCATTACTGTCCATAAGACATTAGGATACATAGAATATATTATATCTGTGTCTCTATGTTCTACATACCACAAGAACAGAAATAAACACACATGTTAAAGTAGAGGCAAATACACACAGGCTACCTGAACAGAGCTGATAGACACCGGCTATCTTGTCCTGCAGTACAACACGGATCTCAGGTTTTTGACCTGATACTTGTTCACTCCCGCTCAGGCTTTATCTTAACTCACCAAAGCTATTTAAAGATGCTGTTTTCTGTATAAAATTAGGGATAGTGGAAAACCAGATGACATTGTCTATTGGCAAACTGTACTGCTGTAAAAGTAAAGTGGCCTTTTATAAGCATACGTGAACACAGTACAGCACACAGTACGAAATGCTTTCTCTATATTTATCCCATTCACCAAGTGAAGCAGTGGGCAGCCAGTGAAGCAGCGCCCGGGGAGCACAACCTTCAGATCTCAGGAGTAACCACCAGGACCCCAACTGCCCCTACAATTATACATACAATTATATGTTTTACTGGATATAAACTCATCCACCAGAGGTCACTGAATGTTAAATATAAAATGTCACTCTGGACTGAACAAGGCCTAATTGAGAGCACGTGAAAACTCAATTTAATCAATTTAAACAATTTACAATTTAACAACCAACCAGGAGGGGGAGCTGTGAGGAAGTATTTCCCAGAATTGCGAAGACACAAGCTTTTTGAGCAGTTACAATGAGTTGCAAAACCAAATTTGACGTAAATTCTAAATTATTCTAATTCAAAGTTGGCCAGATACCAGATACCACGCACTTACATAAAGTCAAATTTAGTTTGTTTTGTACTGTTAAGGATTTTTAAATAAAATTGTCCGTCTGTCTAGGTGGAGTCTCTATTTTACTCTATTGTTGCTAACACCTCTCGTTTCTGAGCTGTCTTTTTATTTTTGACCAAAATGCAGACCGCAAAAACAGTTCCAACAAGCTTCAGTTTCCATGAGAACAGTTACTAGAAGAGAACTTTCAGAAGTTTCTAAAAGTAAATAAACTCGACAGGCTAGCTTTTCAACTTTTAGAACCGTTATTTCAGTAATGGAGCTTGAACACACACTCGCTCTGACTCACATCACACAGTCTCTCCCCTCTCTCTCTTACACTTACACACACACACACCTGAGGTAGTGCAGTGGCTCCGCGCTTGTCCACGTAACCAAGTGAACTGGACGCGTGGAACTGAAAGGACTCGGTTAACGAGACAGAATGAGACAGTCGACATGGTCACTTTAGCTGAGAGAAGAAAGAAGAAAAACTAGCACATTAACGGTAAATACAACGCACACGAGCCAAAGTATCTGTTTCTGAAGTAGTTAACTCTTAAAAAGTCCAGATGTGTACGTCTCGCACAGACGTCGAGTGTTGTTTCTGTCCCGCAGCGTCTGAAGCCCTCATAGCCCCTCTGAAACTGAGTGCCTGCACGCGCGCGCATACGCGGGTCATTCACCTGATGGTGAAAACTCACGTGCCTGATTAGACCTGACTGGTTAAAGGACGTGACCCATCAACACACTTACCGGGAGACAACTCATACTACTGCTTATACACTATATGGACAGAAGTACTGGGACATACCTCTTTCTTTGGGTTAGGCCACTTACTTAGAGTGAAGGACAATCTTAATGCTTCGGCATACCAAGATATTTTGGGCAACGCCATGCTTCCACCTTTGTGGACAGTTTAGTGAAGAACTTTTTCTATTCCAGCCTCACTGTGCCCCAACACCTTTGGGATGAACTGGAACGGAGATTGTGAGCCAGGCTTTCTCATCAAGCATTTGTGCCCGACCTGATAAATGCTCTACAGAATGAATGGGCACAAATGTCCACAGAAACACTCCAAAATCTTGTGGAAAGTCTTCAAAGAAGAGTGGAAGCTGATCTAGTTGCAAATGGTGGACCAAGTCATCCACGGAGTTAAGTACATGGACACATACTACACTATACACTCCTAATGAGTATGCCACTAATAATGTATTATTTTGGCATTGCAGTATAACAGTCTGCTCTGTATAAAAGTGCAAATAGTGATATGAGATTTGAAAAAAGACCAACAGTCCTATTTTAATGGTAAATTTTGGTCATTACAGATTACAAATCCAAATGTTTAGACAGAACTAGTAAGAGACAAATGCAATTTGTCAAGCATTGTGCAGTCATTCAATACTCACATATACACTTCTTAGTAAGAAAAACGACTCTGATAATGAGCAGAGGTGACTTGAAACCCATTACTGTGGATCACACAGGCAGAGATCCTTCTGTTCTCACTGTTCACTAAAGATAATTACTTAAACGATGTTTTTTCCTGTTTAGATTCTGGAATGGCCAGTACATGAAAATGAGGCCTCTGAGCAAATCCCAAAACATGCACAAATCAAAGTTTAGACTGATCCAAGGTCACAAAACAAACATTTGCCCTGATTGCAGAACACAGAGTATGGGTGAAGGACTGATAAAATATGTGATTCATGACCTATTGCAATTCCCATAAACAGTTGCAATTCTGATGCTGACACGAACCAAGTAAGAGTTCCATACTTTGAGCAATGTGAGACCCTTCTGCTCCATGAAAACTATCAGATGTTTCTTTTCTATATGCAGTAAGACCAGAATAGGCATAACTGAACATAACCTACTACTCCTAGCCTCTATAAAACACTGTCAGGGCTGATCTCAGATCAGAAACTTGCACAAACTATCAAAAGGGCAGATATTAAACATACTTGACTGATAGTCTGCAACCAGACATTGCTGAAACATAGCACTATGTATTTAATTTGGGGAATGCTGAAAACCTGTTTACTGGAACTCAAAAACCCTAAAAAGAATTTTCCCCCAGTTAACCCTTGCAGCTACGTTTATTACATTCATTTGGCAGACGGTTTTAACCAAAAGTGAAGAAACACTCTTAAGTTTCAGGACAGTATGAAAACCAGAGGAGAGTTCTAAGTACTTAAACCAAAAAATAAGGATTAGTACAAGAAGACAGCTCAGGAGAAGATGTGTTTCTAAGTCAGGAGGTATTTGAAAATAGAGTTATTCTCCTGATCTAGTCACCTTTGAGCTCATTCCAGCAGGAGCTATCCATGAATGAGAAGAGCCTGGACTGGCTTTGCATTGTGTGCAGGGATGGCAGAGTCGGACGATGTTCCTTGTGCTTCTAACACTCATCTAAGTGCATGATCAGAAAATGAGCTACAACACAAGTGTTTAATTATAAAACTTTATTTAAGGTCTGTGTCTCCTGGATCAGGATGGAATGATATGAAAGGAGGAGTGAGAGTCCGTCTCCACAGAGATGAAGAGAAGGCGCTAAAATCAAGATATCAAGAAAAAGAAATTCGGCGCTCTGAATCGCAGCAGTCCACTTTAAAACCATTTTCACTCCGTCTCATTCACCATCAACCCAATCAAGAGTCCAACTCGTAGAGCTTTAAACCGCAACTATTCATTACAAACCTCATCAAAGTGCTTTCAACTGCACCATTCCTTTTGAAAGAACAGATTCAAGACACTGCTTCAAAACTCGGCTCAGAGTCTGAGCCAGTGTTTACAAATCGCAACTTCAGGATCAGGATGCTTTAAATCACACTGGTTTTAAACCATATCAAGAGCGCTCTGTCTCCATTGCAGCAGTGGAACGTACGCTTTGGCCGTATGATCATTGGCAACGTGTGAAATTTTGCTGAAAACAAAAAAACTTAAGCTGACTAACAAACCCCGTAGCAAACAGGGGTGTGGCTCTTATGACACGGCCCTACTTAGAGATCATAGGCTGGCCCTGGGCAAAGGGTGTGGCTTGATCACTACATTGGAAGTGATCGGCATCCTTGTACGGACGGGCCATTTTGGCTGTGCGGCAGGCAGGGCATGTTGCTATAGTTTCAGGGTCCCTGGTGGTAAGCTTCCATTGCACAGTCTATAGAAACGCAGGTCATTTACCAGTCTGTACACTCCCTGAGAAAATGATGGCAGATCCTAGAGACAGAGGGGAAAAATAAAAATAGAGTAACATGTATGTAATGTTATGTAATACTTTTGTAAAGTATTTACAGTAAATCCCCAGCTTTACACGGATCGGGACTCACGGATCCTGTCACACGCGTTTTGTTTTTTTTTTTTTGAAAACGAAACTGATCGTTTTACGCGGAAATATTCAAAACAACGCGGAACCTGCAAATATTCTCCCCTTTTTTTTAAAAAATGTTTTTTGTGTGTTTTTTTTTTTTTAAATCATTTTAGTTCTTCTGGCTCCCCTGCATGGCCGCAGGGCTCTCTCTTACTCTCTCTCTCTCCCTCCCTTACTCCCTCTCTCTGGTTCATGACTTTTCCGGAGCGCGCGCATCTGTCTGTCTCTCTCGTGACTTTTCCGGAGCGTGCGTCTCTCTCTTACTCTCTTACTCTCTCTTACTCTCTCTTACTCTCTCTTACTCTCTCTTACTCTCTCTTACTCTCTCTTTGTTGTTCGTGACTTTTCCGTATTTAAACCTCAGGTTTATCTTTAATTTCACTTCGAACAGTTTAATACATTACCCTTAACGAAAATGTAGAGTGTTCTGGGAGCACATCTGGGGGCATATTTAGGTTTTACACTATTAAAATAGGCATTTTAAGGCATTTTTTGACCAAAACACAACAACGCGGTTTTTCATTATACGCAGGTGCTCGTGTAACATAACCCCCGCGAATAATGGGGGCTTACTGTATTGATATTTCAGTCCTTGCAATACTGCTATGAAGAAAGTTAAGCTATGAAAACAGGCCTTTCAAAACACTAAATTATTGCAAATTACTGCATGTTGTACACATCCTGGCCAAATTCAGATTTATGGATGAATCAAGACACTGAAATACTTTCGTTGAAATAATGCCAGCCGATTTTAAAATAAATGTACATCAAGGCATTAACAATGAATATTTTGATGTATTTCAACATTAAAATGAAGAATGGACAAGAGTGCAAACACTGACCCTCTCTGGTGTGAAGTTACGGGCAAGTGTTGTGCGTTGGTGTGGATCGAGGCCTTGGCACCCGTTGAGGAACTCTGGCAAGAAGGAGGAATAGAAAGCATGAAAATCTACAGCAGCCATGTTGTAAAGCGCCAGAGTGATGTCGTCCTGAAGAAGGTCGTGGCTCTTGTGCAGGAGAACTTGCAGCAGCACATTAATAAAGTGGAAAAGCATGGAACTCTGGAACAGTTTCTGGAACATACAGACAGGAAAAGTTAAGTGAAGTCAACATATAAAAAGGGACAATCGGCAAGAATCGGGATATTGAAAAGAAGAGTGTCTTACCCTGTGGTACAGTTTGTGTTTGCTGTTAAGAGTCTCTAGGTAGCTCAAATTCTGTTTGAAGATGTGGATATCTGGCTGCAGGAAAGACTGTCCAAATGCCTGTCAAGCAAAATCACACAATTAACCGGATGATCACTGAAAAAACATCCAGCAGTTCCCAGACTCTGTTGCTGCCAATTCTATCTAAGTAAACCAGAAGCAAATATATGAAGAGTCAATAAAATGTAGTGAAATCAGAATAAAAATAATTTTCCTCACACAAAAAATTAGCTCATGAAGATCAAGCACTTGTAAATGATCATGATGTTCTAGCTAAAGGCAGTTCTCCTTAGGCATACAGGAACCATGCTGTACCTAAAATCATGCTACAACAGCACAGAAGTTGATAAACGCTTTGATTTTCCCGTAAAACGGTTGAGAAGATTGTTCCTATTCCTAAGCACTGTGCAACACGGAGGCTTTAGGCCACGTTTTCTGTAAGAAAGGCTTTGTTATTGTGGTCTTCTATTTTTTTAATTTAAAATTTCTTGCCATTGTTTAGCTATATGCAATTAATATCTAACTTGGTGAACTTGTTTGTGATTTCCTGGTAAAAGTTCACAAAGTTATCTTCATCCCAAACTGAAAGCAGTGCCTGATCTTTGTCAACTTCCCTGTTGTGAGTTTGTATCTCCATTGTTGCTTTTTTTCTTGCATGGACAGTAATAATAATAATACATAAATAAGAGCCTCTTTTTAAGTCCATCTGTCATAACATTTTGAAAAATGTAGTGATGTAGCCAGCTTGGCTGCGACCTGCTTTCGGGTCCTGCCATTGAGCAGGGCCATAATAGTCCAGGTATGTCTCAAGGTATGGGTCACTTTATTTTTTAATGAAAAAACATTTGTTCATGGTACGGCACAGTACCTTGTGCGATGGGAATTAAGCTCTAAATGAACTGCAAACAATCAGAAAGCGCCATGTTAAAAATGGGCAAAGCATGACCAATATACTTAACCAGACCAAAAAAATGCTTAAAACACCGCATTACTGTGCAGTAGTACGTAGTACTAATCTAGCTTGCAAGTTGTGGTGCCAATTCTATACCTGCATGGCTGCGATGAACTGTGCCTGATTCTCCATGTGCTCTTCTGCTCCAGTTCTTTGAACGCTGCTAAGGACCGAGGTCTTAAAGAAGAACCTCCAGTTCTGATGGAGGATTTGGAAGAGGAGCTCAAACATCTCAGCTTTAACATCCGGACAGGAACGCTGAGTGAGAAGCAACGTTGGATATGAGAAATAGATCATAAATTAAGACATGTACACGAACTATTGACTTTACAAATTAATTTATTAGGAATGCACCATATATTTGGGCACAGAAAATTTTCGCCCGAAACAGTGATGACACAATCAACAACCGCAATCTGCACGCGCCGGATTGGATTAGAGTTAACATGTCTGTCGTGTGGGCGCATTTTGGTATCTAAGAAAGACACATAGAAAGCCGCTTGTAGATTTCTAGTGGAGGTGCATCAGCAAAGTCTTTAACGCCGGGATTAATTTATCATATAAAATCAAAACATCTCGATTGAGCACAGAAGAGGCAAGACCCTTCGAGCACACCCACTCCGTCTGTGGTGGACGTTTTTGAATAGGCAAGAAAGTTGTCCAGTGATTGCAGTTAATATATGGGCTGTGCCAGTCTTTGTTTTAATACACTATTTTGTTATAGGCCTACAGAGAATGTGGTTATATCTCTCAACAGTTTTTAAAACACTTATTCATGCACATCTCTCATCAAACGAGTGCGCATTTTAATATTCTGAACAAAGTTATTTAATTGTATAATATTTCAGCTATCTTGCTTTTAGGCTATTCATGAGTGGGGCCAAATAAAATATTTTATTTCAAATTTTATTTTAAATTGTGCATTGTTTGAATGCTAAATAAATATTTGCATAGTTTGTAGCATATTTATTCTTTAAATAGTTTAACAATAATATCTTTCATGGGTTTGTTTTCTTTTTCATTTTTGGCCAAAAAAAAAATCATTATGGTGCACCCCTAGAATTTATACAAATATGCTTGAATAAAACACGGCCCTTACCTCTGCCACGATGGGGTATACCTGTTCCATACAAAGGCTGAGGATGCTGGGTAACATTGGCTTAAAGGTTTGGCCAGGCTCCTGAACCACAACCTGCAGAAATGCACACATGGTTCAATGCAGTGAAGTGAGTGATAAAGCAACATAGAAAAGAATAAGCCAAAGTATACACAGTCTGTATATTGTTTTACCTGTAGAATCTTGAGAAATTTCTGAACCACTTTTGAACCAGAACTGCCCTCTTGCAGGATGCTGACAGCTAGCTGCTCCCTGGGACACATGACATATGACATGACAAGGCCAATCAGATAAACGTGAAAGTCCATGTGACATTCACTAACCGTCCCAAGCTGCGTCTCTCGTGACATTTGTTAAAGCTATGTGTGGTAAACCCATTCTGAAAGCTCACACTTAAGACACAAACATGTGATGGTATTTGGTAATTTGGTATGCAGTGCTAATAAACACATAGTATTATCATGGACACACGCAAATACTGTCATGGCATTCTATTTAGGCACTTTCACTAGAGAGTTTTAGGGACACTCAGCATCTCACTGCAACAAGCTCCCACCATACGATCATGCTCTGATCATGCGAATCTTCTAAGCAAATCAGAGACAGATGTAAAAAGTTAGAGACCACAATAATATACCCTACTAAAATGCTGTTCAGTTTAACTATTAGCTCGGCAGACTGCCAAGAGGCAAAAAAAAACCCCAAAAACCTTCACAAAATATTTGGGAGCCAAATTATCTCTGTCAAATGTGACCAAACACATTTTGTCTCCAGATTTACCCTATATAAAGTGCATTAAAATGAAACAGGAAATCATGACTAAATTGTTGCCAAAAGGTTTCTTGTGAAGTGAATGTTTTCTTATATTTTAGAATGCGCCCTGCAACTCAATAGAGATGTGGCAGTTGCGAACGAGTTGGTTCTTTGACTAGATTTGGTAAAACAAAGAGTCGGATCTTCTTGGTAATCCGATCCAAATGATCTGACTCATTAAAAAGAGCTGAAATTCCCATCACTAGCTCTCACGATAGTATAATCACATGATAGTGTTGTAGGAATGGCAGACTCAGGTTGAGCATATCTGCACATTATAAGCTGTGATTTTTTTGCATTTTTAGCTATTTTAATTTCTCTTGGTTGTGAGAGATGATCACCATTGGCAACTGAAATGGAAAAAAAAAAACCTAATGATCTAGACGCATTGGCGACCATTGTAGTCGCCATCTGGGGCTCTGAATATTCAGAGCTAGGTTCAAACGGTTACTGAACAGATTTACAATAACACTGGAACAAACAGCATAACTTAGCAAAAACTAAATTACAGTAAGAATGATGTGCTAATAGTAAAGTGTGTTTCTACTCAGCGTCTGGGTTCTGTTGCAGGAGGGGCTGGTGGGGTTACCTGGTGAACATGCTGAGGAAGGTCTGAATGATTTGCTCAGTGAAGGCTACTCCCATCTGCACCCGCAGAGCCTGGAACAGCGTGAGGAAGAAACTCAGCATCTCATCAGTCACATCTGAAGGAGGGAGAGAGAGAAAAAAAAAAACCAGTAGCAGTAAAATCATGGGCATAAAAACATGGCAATTAATCAGTTTGGTGACAGTGCTGTGGCATGAGCAGACAGTATGACCAACCACAGCCTGCTGTTTTGGCACAACACAAAGGTAATTTTGAAAGTGAACACAAACAGTCCCTTGGGATGTACAGCTGTCTGTCAGCAAACACGCAATTATGTTTCACTTACCTGATACTAACTGCTTTAAACCAGACTATTGAACTACTTGAACTACTTCACAACCTGTTTTTCTATCCCATGGCCATGTCTTGCTTTGAAAGGCAATATTTTCCTCACAATGTTGAGCTCTGGGAAGTAACATTTTTAAATTTAGCGTTACAGAACACAAGTTTGTTTCTTGTTGAAACAATATAAGCCGATGCCCAAACTGCTTATACGGGAATACAACTGGAAAAATCTTGACAGTTGTGGATGATCCATCTTATTAAAGACTTATAGGCCAATACCGAGATTTATTCCACCTATTTTGACAGTAGGTTTTTGCATCATCTTCCAGCTTTTCTGCAATACCATTTGTGCGACTTCATTAACATAAAAATAAGCAACATTCATGAAAGATAATAAGGTTGCACTTTTGGGAGAGGAAGAGGCATCCCTCGTGGTAAACATTGTGTCTGGAGTAGGTAGAAGGAAAAATTAAGGTTTTTTAACTAGCTAGAAATGTGGATAAACTAAGCTGCACCAAGAACCATGAAGCCAGACTGTGCTGGTGAATGTAGAAGAGAACTAAAAATGGTCCGTCTTTTCTACTGCTCTTGTAATCTTCTTGGGATGCCTCTAGCACAAAAAATTACACTAATATCCAAAAGTGGCTTACTAGAGTGCTTACCAGGCTGCTGGATGTATGGGGGGAACAGGGCCAGGGTGACCTGAACAGACTCCTGCATGCTCTGGTAGCAGATCTGACGAGATTTGGTGGATTCTCCTGATATGCTGTCAACGATATCCCTCAATACACACAAGGTCTGCTGCAACACTACTTTACCTGAGAAAAGACAATACAGAAGAAAAGGGCGAAGGGCTGAAAACGATTAAGAAATGACTATATAGGATAGAAGAAAACCACAGATGGACTCTAAAGTGTCCATAATTACCAGTGATTTTCCTGGCAAAATTGACATCCCTTTGCACAAAAAACATAAAAGGTATACGACTTTGAAAAGAGGTTAAAAACCTTTCCTCACACTAAAAGATAGTGACTCTATGCTGCCCTCTTGAGGTCAAACTACAGTACAATTCTAAAATCTACATTAGAGCACTGGACTAAAACTGATGGTAAACAAGAAACACAAGAAACTGGTGGTAAACATTGTTAAAGTGCAAACATAGCCATATTATTACCATCCATAATGTTCAAAAAGAAAACAAATCAGCCTCTACTATGGATACTTTTTTGCTAAATAACGACCTGCATGTAATTCTCTGCACCAAATTTTTAAAACAAAACCATTTCAAAACCACCATATAACAGGCATCAAGAACCTCATTTATTAAAATATTTTGTATTCATTTTCTATGAAATAGCCAACAGAGGCACTAAATGTTTGGGATATCTGGCTCCAGTCACCAGATATGTAAACAATTCTCACATTGGTAAGCTTCTTTAGGATGAAGTATTCCATCAAACTACTATGAAAGACTTCGTTGGCATCTTGAAGGACATATTCCACATTTTTATATTTTCTCTGGTTTTCATGACGTTTCTTGAAAATAGTGATCTCAAAATGGGCCACATTTGCAGCATATTTTCCATATATGGACAGTACAAACTGGGTGGGCATTTTGTAGGCATGTTTGAAAACTACTGTTTACGTACTACAAGGAGCTTTATTTTATAAAAGTTAGGAATTCTTTATCTATGACAAAGTTATAGATAAGTGGCCCCTTATAGTTACGTGTGAAAACACCACAGCACACAGTGTCCAATTCTTTCTCTGTATTTAACCCCTGGGATTCGAACAACCTTCTGAACACGGGGCAACTCCCTAAACACAACACCATCAGCAGCCACACATAAGCCCGTGTATAAATTACAGAGGAAAAAGTGAAATCAATGAAATTCCACTGCCAGAAGCCTCATTTCAAAGCGATCCATTCAACATTCCATGCACATGAAGGCATTATTTGTGGACTTGCGGCAAGTGCACTCACTGGTGGGATGGTGGTCTGGCGGGCGAGGTAAGAGGCGGAACTGATGTGTGAGCGTACTGATGAGCCGTGCATGGCTGGCTGATCGGCTTGGCCACTGCTGCTCTGCCTCAGGTAAGCTGGGCCATGGCAACAGCAGCATGTTGGACAGAGCTCTGCACACCAGCACGTGAGCCTGTAACACGTTAAACAAAAAACACATTTTACACAATTCTTTAAAAAAATTAAAACACAACAATTGGCAAACTTACAATTCACTATGCTTGTATACCCAAGTGTACCTGCTCTGTTGAGGCACATGTCCAGAACATAGGACACACGAGTGAGAAGAAAACATTTCAAGATGCATGCACGCATGCATATACATACCTCTTGAGGCAACCTGTGATTGTGGTTCTCTGTGATCAGGTTGAAGACGTTCTGAACCGCTGGTAATGACACCAGGAACACTGGTCGTACCGTTGTTGCCATAGAGACCAGTAGATGGCACGCAGACAGAAGCAATTTCTCTGGAACCTACAGCAACAATGAAGCATAAGACAGCTGGCACTCACTTGGAGTTGAAAAAACATATGTAGAAAACACTGATGTGATGTTTTACAAGAAAACAGCATTGGTATTTATCATGTAATTCTATTTTTTTTTATCTAGCAATATCGTGTGGCCTGTCTAGATGTCCATGTTTTGTTTGTGTTTGACTTATGTCCTAATAAACCAAATTTGTGGAAGCACCCATTAATATGTGTGTGGATATGAATGGTTTCTTTATGGAACAGAAAGCTGTCAAAGTTTTCATGATGCTAACCTATTGACTACTATGGCACTGTTGTTTTGCATATTTGAGAATTGGGACATGCTTTGATGATAAGCGGAAATCACATGAACACTAACACCATTATATAAAACCAAAAAAGCGACCTTTTGGGCAGGCCACAACACTTTTACCAGTGTTCATCTTAACAGGAGTGGTTGGACTGCACAGCATATAAAACCCTCTTCCCGAAAACAGAGGTTTGATTACCCACTCAGGGTAGAATACCACTTCTATACAAATAAGGGTCCTTGGGCAACATTCCTAACAGTTCTTTTTGTACCAAACACGTTTCTAACAAGCCTACTAAATGTGTATAGGTTAAAAAAAATATTTACTAAGAAAATATTGCTTTGTCTAAACTACCGTTTGCAGAAATTAAAGCAAGACAAAGAACATATTTTACATAATACTATTTTATGAAGGAAGTAATTTGCTGTCAAAGGTTCTTAACAGCTATTTATCACAATACGCAATGCACCACATTTTAAAATTAAAATACAATCTTATCTTGGCTCAATTATGATGGTGTTTCCCATAACTAATGCTACATAATACTACATAAAGTCATCTTGCAGTGCTGTTACCTTGGCATTGATAAGGGGTGTGGTGGCAGCCATGCTGGAGGTGATAAGGTCAACAAATTGCGTTTGATCTTGCTGCCGCTGTACCTCACTGCAGAACTGAGCGAGCCAATGGGAATACGCCTGCAGAGCAGCTAAAGACTGGGCATGGCTTTAAAAAAAGAAAATACAGAAAGTATGTAAAATAACCATGAATACACCTTGATTGTAAAAAATGCACGTACACTTATACTTGCATATTAATTTTAAGTGTAACTAATTTATTTGTTCAGAAACACTGATAACCACTTCTTTATTTCTATATTGGCAGGTACTTACACATCTATAAGGTCTGGTTTAAGTACTGAAGGGACAGCCATTTCCACATCATACAGACTGATCTGAGAACCATAACAAGTGACCTCCACTAGCCTGCCGAGAGAAAAGAAAAAAAATATTAACACCAGGCCATCAGGAAATCAGGAACAAATTGGGTGAACATCCGCCAAGTGTGGTTCCATCATTCAACATTATCAGGGGTTGTCATATGCTGCTTTTAATGTGTTACTGTGAAAATTACTAGTTAAGTGCACTATTTAGTTCTGCAGGCTGTCACGATTCCATTTTTGGTGGAGACAAAGTTCATTATAGTATCAACAAGTTGAACAAAAATAGAACCAACAAGTTGAATTTGACATTTCAGTCTTAACCATCCAAACACATGTCACAATTTGATATAAAACACTTGTCTCACAAGACACATAAATTGACATATTCATCTTCATCAACATATATGAAATTATGCGATTTGATACTCTTGCTTTAGCACACAGCATTGCATAAGCCTTTAAAAAACAACAAAAAAAACCCAACAGTTTCTGATGACTGGTTGAGACAAAGTCTACAGGTTTGGGATTATGAATTAATGAGATTATTCTTGGGGATTAGGCAGGGTTAGGGATAAAGATTAGATGTTTGGGTAGGCTCTCCAGATTACACACCGACTCCACACCGATAACCTAACTAGAATTAAACTTTACTGTAAAGAAAGGGGTAGAATATCAAGGGATATAAAAGCCTCATTTTCACATGTTCTAGGCCAAAATAACAATTTGTGGCCAATCCTTAAAATGTACATCCCTGTACATCCCTGCAACAGAACCAGAATCCACCAAGTCAAACTGGGGTGAAATCTAGAGATTTCATAATGCAGTGAAGAGAATCACAATTACACTGAAAATTTCCACAGCCATGGATGGAATTATAGAACAGTTATTAACAATAACTAGTAACTTAAGTAATTAGTCAGCATTAAGTTTCATGTTACTAGATTTGAAAGTGAGTCAGTACAGGTCAAGCTATGCTGATGAGGAAAATGACATCTGACCTCTGTACAATAGCCAGGGCGTCGTTAAAGCGAGCAGTGAAAACATCTCCAGTAAAAAACTCAGCCAGACGTCCCACAGCCTGCAGCAGAGAGCTGAGATCTCGGAGTGCGCAGTGCAGCTTCCTACAATCAGCCTCCGCTGTGATGTTCAACCTACGAGCTACAGACAAAACAAACCACAAGCTCACTCTGTGAACTTCATTTTCATTAAGGAAATTTCAATGAGCATATGTTGAAAATATGTAAAAAAATTAAAATTTAACACAAATGATAGACCAAAAAAAAAATAAATCACCACTGCACTTCAAAATGGTCTCCAGGGGATTTCCTGTATGTTTTACAAAAAGGACGTTTGGTTGAATAGGCAGTTGTTAGTGATCCAAATTTGAAGTCTCAAAGCATCAACTACCTCATCTGGGCTGAGGGTGGCATCATGCAAATTGATTTCATGAGACCATTTTGTGCATTTTGTATCGATTCTTATAGGAAGTGTGTGCAATAGCTACACTTGGCATGTATCCATGATTATGCAGGATGATGGGTTAAACTAGAAGCAGGACGCGAGGCAACGGTTCTTCGACCTCAGCGAGAGTTCTGTTATAAACCACAACGAGTGCCCTACATGGTAGCTGAATGTTTATTGAAATTGTGTGGGTAGTCAGTCATATATGTATTTGAACTGATATGCCTAAGAGACACACGGGGGGGGGGCGGTGTGTGTGTAACTGACCTAGCAAGTTAACTATAGTGCAGAAACCATGCATAGATTACTGGGACTACAGTTTTGCTATGCTTCCTCGATCTGGAGAATATGCAGTCTACATAAAATGATGAAAGCACTTTGTTTTTGAGAACTCAATTTAAGGAAACATCTTTCGGAAAGCAGAACTACGCCCCTAGTACTTGAGCAAGAAACAGAAGTATATCTGTATTAAGGCATGTGTAACTTTGACAAGCTGAATGTAAACATCAAAGAGGTGATCTGTATTTCGACCACATGCACTGAGCTTCTAAGAGGCAAGTCAGTGTTTTTTGAAATGACAGATGGACAAATCAGCACAAATGATGCCAGGTTTGGTTATTTAAGACATATAAACAGGCCTAAGTATATCTGTACATTAAAGTAAGTTTTAGGTGAAAAGTGTAATTGCAAAAATGAGGACATGAACAGGACTCACTTGTTCTTGTGGTAACAATGAACTGCTGCAGTCCAAGGTAAACATCCAAGTCCTCCTGAAGCACTGGGAACTGAAATATATATTCACAGTATTTATCATGTACAAGTGAAAAGGCAATGGCAAGTGTAACGTGTGTGAGGCTTTTATGTGAGCAGTGAGCTGGGCTTAAAAATAAAATTTGAATTAGCCATAAAAACAACAAAAAAAAAATGTCAAAAGACAACAGTAACTCCCATTTTGTGTGTGTCCTAAAAACCAGTAAGCGGGCACTTAAAGATAAAACATTCTTAAAAGCTTACAATGTTAAATTATCAGCTTGGATAACAAGACAGTGTTTGAAAGAAGGTACATTGACTTATTCTTGCCTATTTTTTCAACATTACTTTGCCTGGAGCACTATTCAAGGCAAAGACGGTTTTAAAATGGTGCAGAAAATCAGCTAAACTAGTTTTTCTCTTACCATTCAAATATTTTGCAAATACAAAATCTCGAGAATATTTCTTCACATCTAGTTTTGTTTAATAACAGCCAAAAATGACATGTTGTTTGGTAGCAATTGTGTGTGACTGACAAGCATGAAAAATACTAGGAGCAACAGCAGAGTAAGCCTAAACCTGTGAAATTGCATTTTCTGCATTAAAAAGTGTTACTGAATTATACAAATATTTAATGCTAACATTATTCATGATCATTATAATAATCTTATTTACCGTAACTAACTGCATTATAAATAGGCTTTTCAAATTCGTAGACATCTTTTAAACATTAACATGCACAAAACCCTGAACACGGAAAATGGATGCATCATGAAACACACAAACACACTTACCAGAATGGAGAAGGTCTGAGATGGCAGCAGTTCCATCACCCTGGCAACCACCTCCAAACTCTGACGCAAATATCGCTGCCACTCCGTCTGTTGCTATAGCAACCACAGAGCAAGAGAAAGTTCAGTCCATAAATACTGCCCACCAGTTCCTCCACAGATACAGACAAAATATGAAGGCATAACAAAGACATCAAGCTCAGAATACATCAGCTACATTTGCATTTACAGAATTTAGCTGACGCTCTAATTGAGAGCAACATACATGAGTGATCAAGTAGTTCACAACTGTTTCTTAAACCTGCAAAGCAGCTTAACGCCATGTCTACTATTTTACAGAAATACTGCACATAATACCTAACCAGCACCTGCCAAACAATATCTGAACAACAGAAGTCATAGAAAAGTCAAGAGTTCAGACAAAAGTAAGGAAGGTTTTTTTTTTTTATCTGCATCTTACATCATCATCAAGGGTCTCATCATCCAGCTCCTCAAGCTGACTCTGGTTCAATCTGAACTGAATTCGGTCCAGAACTTCTCTCAGCAGAAGCACTAAAGCATCCTTATACCTGTATATAACCAACAAAAAGCATCAACACACCTGCTAAACACAGAACCATATTTACAACATCAACAGAATCATTTGGATCACAAATGGATCTGGATTTCTTAACCACTAGTACGACCCATCAAGGTAAATATGTCCAGTGATGCCGAATCAAGGTCAGCACAGCAGTTCCAGTCAACTCAGGCAGTAATCGAAATCAAATCTGTCCACAAAGAACTAGCAGATCAAAAATACAGCTGTAAAATATTACCCCACAAATTAAAAAAAAAAAACTGAAAAATACACACAGCAGGCTAAGCTAAATTGTTTCACGGCCCAGTATGACGATAATGTGTTTAGTAATCTTAGTGAATACAGTGGCGGTCAATTATTAGTGACAGAAAAATGTGTTCAGTTCAGTCATTTTAATGCAGTTCATGATCACTCGTCATAATGTCCTGCTTTGTACTGGGATGTACACAGGAAGCTGTGAAAGGCTTATTAAACAAATTGAGGGTTAGACACACACCTGTTTAAGACACTATCTCGATCAGCCAGTCGGCTCCTGATTTTGGTGGTCAGGTAGTCCAGAAATATACTCCAGATATCCAAGCAGGCCAAGTAGCCCTCATGTGTTGGCTATAATTAAACATCAAAGCAGAGCACTTAGAAACAGACAAGAGGAGTCATGTGATAGAAGAAAATAGGTTTGGGGTGCTGAATTTGTTTACCTGGTTGAAGGTGTACTTAAAAAGCAGAGCCAAAAACTCCACTAGAGGGAATTGAGAGTTGGACTCGATCCTCCTCAGATGAACACTAACAAAGAGCCGCAGGAAATCTGTGAACTTCTCCACATAACTGTGAGAAAAGGCGCAGTGAAAGAGAAAGCAAAAGTAAGAAAGAAAGCTGAACACAGGCATCGCTGCAAGAATGCTCTTTGGTGTGTCTGATTAGTTTGTATATGAAAGTTTTTTTTTTATCCTTCACATACAGGCTTACCTTTCGTCCAACTCCTGCAGTTTGTTTTTGACAGTGTGTGTGTTGGTGTGCGAGTGCGAGTTTGTGAGTCTTTGCAGCAGGTAAAACGTCTGCTGAAACATGCGAAGCAGAAACTCCTCAAAGTCCAGCGGGACACAGTTTTTACACATCAGTTCGTTAATGCAGCTCATAGCCATGATGCCCAGTCGAGCCCGGTCAGCATGGCCAACCATCTGCCCCGTCCTTCCCTGACCCGCACTTCCATTAGCCAGAAGGTTGCTGGGAGAGGAGTCTCCGTTTGAAGTGGGTGGTGGCTTGGTCTTGACTGGCAGCTGGCAGCCAAAGCGGGCAAAGTGGAAGATGGAGGCCAACAGGGCCGGCGTGATGGAGGAGGACAAGGGGATCCAGCTGAACAGATGAGCCAAGCATTCCAGAGCCAGCAGGCACAGTGTCCCGCTCTCCGACTCCAGCCCCACTGGAGTACTGTCTCCCACCAGCACACCTATTAAGCCAGACACATCAACAGTGAGAAACACAAAAGGCTGGGTGATATGGCCAAAAATCTCATTACAATTAATTTTTCCCTACATCATTCACTGATTATATTAATTATCATAGACATCTCCAGATAAATGTTTAGTCCAATTAGTACTTTGGGCCACTAACCATTGTTAACTTATTAAACACCATTTTACTCTGTGCGGGGGGGGACGGAACTTTCACACACACTGATTATTCAGAACATTAAAATCTCTAAACAGTGAAGTAAATAACATTGACCATATTGTTAAATTAGTGGTATCAAGTGAACAGGAATCTTGACATGGGCTGGATTTTCCAAAATGGCCGCTTTGTGGGGTAGTTTCAGCATGCAGTGGTTAGTACCATCCAAAAGTGCTCCAAGAAAGGAAAACATGAATCAATATCAGGGTCAAGGGCACCCAAAGTTAAATGACCTGCATGAAGAGCGATGGCTAACCTGTTGGGTCCAATCCGACAAAA
>JBBPDB010000028.1:10855177-10876039 GCA_037974465.1 Brachypetersius altus | reverse complement strand
CTCTCTCTCTCTCTCTCTCTCTCTCTCTCTCTCTCTCTCTCTCTCTCTCTCTCTCTCTCTCTCTCTCTCTTTTTCTCACTTAAGACCAAAAAGGGTATTGGTCTTAAGCGTGACTGGTTGTGAAGGGACAGTTGATTGGATTACCTGAGTTATCTTTCCCACACACTGCCTTTCTCTCTCTCTCTCTCTCTCTCTCTCTCTCTCTCTCTTTATCACACACACACACACACACCACAATGTCTGGGACAGTCTGTCTCAGCTGAGGGAAAACTGGAATGACCAATTATCCCCCCAAAAAATGGAAATAGATGGGAAAGACTGCACGACACACTTATTTTCATTGAGGCACTCTTATGTGTTTTCCATATTCACTAATTCAGCCGCTCTGAAGAGGAGCAGCCGACAGTGACATATTAGAAATGTGAATATTGCTTTTGGAGGAAGAAGGTCATTTGAGGTATTGCAGCCGCTTGGAGAGTGAATGCATTTTCCTGATCAACGACGCCACTCTGAGACATTTAGCCAGCTGTCTGCTCGTGATGGAGCGATATTGGGCATGGGGAGGATCCTGACACTTTTTTTTTTCTCTCTCTCTGTCTTTTTCTCCATCCATTAATTTTTTCCATCGAATCTCTTCCTCCCTACCTCCTTTTTTTCCTTCCCCTCAATCGAAGCGGTCGTTAGCATTGGTGAGCTCAGTCTTTCCTTCTCTGTGAGCGAATGACAGCTCATAGGGCGGCTCCACCTAAGACTAGGGAGAGGTCACTGAGGCCTCATACTACATTTACTTAAACTGCTAAAAGTTCACAGGTATAGCATTTTACCCTACTCCCCATTTAAATGTATTTATGAATTTGACAAAAAATACACTTTAATTAATCATGGTACATGTTACAATTGTCAAATAGAATAGAGTGTACTGTTACCTCCACAAAAAAGGGAAAAAAAACATATAACTACATGTCATATTTGTATTTTATGACCTAATAAATTATATTTACATTTGCATCACCAGGCTCAAGTGTGGACATGCACATTTTTTTCTTACATTATAATGTTGAAAAATCCAGCAAAGTGTTAAAGAGGCTTATTTTAAATGTGAGTTTTGGGCATTTTTCCTATACATGATGCTACCAGGTTGGTAGGATGAAGGCCAGGACATGTCAAGCATCTTTTAAACAGTCGCTATTGCAACACTCTTAAAGCAAAACACTAACAGGCTGGCATCACTATTCGGAGAGAGCATGGCTTGTGGAACTCTCTTGAAATTTCAACATTGGATGGCTGTGGCCTCACTAGGGATCGTGCTTGTTAGCTTCTAAGAATAAACAATAACTTTTGTACACATAATAACATCATCAAATGTATATAATTATTCACAAATATTACTTATAAGTACAAAGTTGAGGTCTACCTGTTTTATTTATGTGTATGGAATAATTCCTATAAAATTGCATGGCAGAGCCATATTCTGGTCTCACACAACCAACAGCTCTGATACCGAGCTTTAATATGACCAGGAACATGAACTAACAAAGTATAAAAAGTTCCATTCTGATTTCAGCTTGACTTTAGCCTCGCAAAATGCCACTGTATAATCTGCCAATGTGCTGATACACAAGAGCAAAGCATTGGATATTATATAAGCTTTTTTAATTGTGATCTAACGCATTTAATACAAAAGAGGTGGATTTGTAAATGAGTGTGTGTGTGTGTGTGTGTGTGTGTGTGTGTGTGTTTGTGTGTGTGTTCGTAAAGTTTGGGGTGGGTGCCTGAGTTTGGGGACCAAATGTGTCTAAGGAAATGTAAAAAAACTTGTAGGGTGTGGGAACATTTGGCTAGACCCTTTGAAGGAAAAATACTGGTTCTTTCATTTATTTATTTATTTAATTTCACTATAAATATAACTCTTATATTGCACGATTTAGCAGCTTGGCTTCAGCATTAGTATTATTTAGCTACAATAACATTGAATTATTATCGTTACACTCTCAGAGATAGTTAAACAGACGTCTGTGTGTTTTTCTGTGCGTGTGAATGATGGCTGTCTCCCAGACAGTGACACTGTCTCTAGAGGATTCTAGCACCAGCAGGAGTGTGTTCTGTGTTGAAACAGCTGGGGCCTCCTCTCTACGCTCTTTCCGCACGTTTCTCCTCCGTCTGCACCCGACCAAGTGTGTGTGTGTGGCCTACTCGCATGGAAGCCCATTTACAGTACACACACAGTCGGACACCCTGCTTTTTTACTTACTGCCCTGTCGCTGCTCTTCGCCGCACATGTGGATAACTGTACAAGGTGTTACAACAATTCTCATATATAATGTATTAATAAATCTATCGTGAAAGGATGTGAAACTCCTGCTGCGTTTATGAGCTCAAGCCTTTTTAACTTCATAAATCCAGCAGTAAACATATCAGTATCACGGGGCTTGGAGAGGTGGGCATGGGTCAGCAGGCCTATGACTCAGCATAAACGGTGCAGAAAGAGATGGTACAGCTACCCGCACGCTCGCCTGTATGAGAGGGAGTGCGCGTAAGGGTCGAGTTTGCTTACGCACTTATCGCCTCAAGAGCAAAGTCAAATTCAATGGCATTCAAACAGGCCTCTTATTCAGTTAAGAAACGACGGGCTTCTTATTCAGTTAATAACCTCAGTGCTTATTCAGGACCTGCTAACTAATCTATTCATCTATCTGTCTGTCTATATGTCTGTCTGTGTATCTATACTGTAAAGTACCACTTGTCTCTCACATTTTGTGAATGTTCGTTAGTGTGTGAGTGTGTATGTGTGTGTGTGTTTGTGTGTGTAAGCAACTTAAGCCCTTTAGCAGTAGACCTTCGGCGCACCATTATGGCACAGAGGTGTCAGCTGCCTAACTGTCTCCTTTACATATACATACACACTCACACACTCACACACACACACACAGACCAGCACACTGCACTTGTTCCACTAGCACACTGTTTCCTGGTCCCTTTCCCAGTCCTCAGAACTCGACCAAGCGACGGGCCTAAGGCAGGAAACCTCGCCTTCTTCATCTCTCTCTCTTTCTCTCTCTCTCTCTCTCTCTCTCTCTCTCTCTCTGCTGTCTAATACTATGGTCCTTAATGAGTGCAACATGAGATGAATAATCACCTCAGTGGGCTTCTCTCCTCTCTGCCACCCTCTTCGGCGCCTGATGTGCTTTTTTTAACCCCATAAACCCCTTGAAGTGCTTATATGTGGGACCGCACATTAGTCGCTTACTCTCATAACTGCATCATTTATATATTAGCTTGAGTTCCTCAATCATTTTTTGTTGTGTCAGAATAAAAAGTCATAAGATTATTAACAGAATAATACATTTGCAATTTAAAGGAATATTATACAATCTCCATCCGCCTCTTCTGCAGCATATGGCCGATTACAGACACTAGTTTTGCTGCATCTCCCCGATCTGACTTGAAAGACATTAAAAATAACAGTCAGTGGGCAGTTACACCTTCTCACTGGCTTCTACTATGATTGAGTAAATGGAAATTAGTTTGAAAGTTGCCGGAGCCGCAAAGGGTGTTCTACACTAATTTCCTAGCGACACACCCTTTAGTTTCATGCTAGTAGCTAATAGTAAGTTATAAGATGAATAACTATAATAACTATAAATGTATTATGATGGATAATATCAATATTAATAATAAGCTCCATGCACATACCACATCTCCAGCTTTATGAATACCACAACCTTTTTCTTCCAGAGCAGGAACTTGGGCCTCTTTTTTTTCTTTTTTTTCCTTCGCACTCTTTCCTCAGCACTCCGTTCTCCTCGACCCTCTCTGAGTTGTTTGGGCTGTGCGGCGTCTGGCTCAGCCCTGTGAGCCCTGAGAACAATGAGTGGAATGTTTTCGACTGCTCCGCAACCCGCCTGCTCAGAACTTTTTTACGACCTCCTCTCCACTCTGCCTATCAGACGTCCACACATGCAAACTCGGATGCAGACAGACACACACACACATACACACATGCACACAACACGTCCCATTCAGGCTTCCTTACAGATGACCTTTCAGCCAGACTGGGTCTTTCAGTCAACGTGGGCAGCGATGGACCCGCAACTCCGCACAAACCCAAACATCCAAGCATGACCAACTAAGGCAAATGGTTCTCAGTCCTAGTCATGAAGTCACAGTGCCCTGCATACTCTAGCCTAAAGGTCCCTAAATGGTTCTTGACTTGAATGTTCCAGAGGGAGAAAGCATATGGATTACGTACATTTTAAAACCTTGTTTTGCACTCGCAAATCTTATTTACAACGTTTCTTTAAAGAACAACCCATTGGTTCATAGTGAAACAAAACTGGTTCTTCTGTGGCATCGTTCCGAAGAACTCACCTTCATATTCAAGTATCAAACACACCCGACCTCGACACTCGATAATAGGCTGATGAGTTGAATCAGGTGTGTTTTAACTTAAAAGTCCACACTTCAACTGTACCCTCAAGACTACATAACTTTTTTTTATTAGTTTCGTAGTAGAAACTGAATGGTACCTTTTACTGAAAAAATGCTATATTGTGCACGGCATGGTACTGTCCCGCTACCTCCCGACATACATACACACGCACACGCACACACACACACACACACACACACCTCTGTTATACCCAGTGAGTGAATATTCAAGAAGAAAAGAGAAATCGCCAGACAGTACACAGAGTTCTTGAAGTAAACAAAGCCACCCGACTTTCCGAACCTGCTTTTGTGCTCTAAAAGAGAGGTCCAGTCACTTACCTGCTACTTTCTCTACTTTTTTCCTCTCTCTCTTTTGCACGAGGGGATCCTAAAAAAGGTTCGATTTGTAGCCAGTCTTGAAGGGAGCGGCCGGCAGTCTCTCAGACAGCATGCGCTTGTAAGAGTGAGATCGAAAGAAAGAGAGAGAGACAGAGAGAGGGACAGAGCGAGAGAGAGAGAGAGAGAGTGTCTCTCTCTCTCGTCTGGGAGCCAGACGGGGTTAGAGGGAGTGTGCGAGTGAGTGAACGAGTGCGGGAAGGGAATTCCGATCTGTATAAACGTCAGAAGGTCACTCCCACTCCCACTCCCACTGCCCACCCCCCCTCCGGAGGCTTTCAGGAAGAGGCAGTGCTGCTAATAAAAGAGGAAGCCCGTTTCCCTGCCTTTCACGACAAACGACAGACGACAGGCAATAACACAAACACACACACACACATAAACACCAGTCCTTTTATTCTCTCTGTTTGATGGTTCCAGCTACTCCCTCGCCTGCGCTGTTTGATCTCCCATAACTGCATTTGATCCTTTGTTGAGCAGGAGCCTTTACAATCTCAGCTCAGTTGTGTATTCTGTTGCTCAAAAAAAGTACCAAACACAGAAAAGTGGGCTTTAAATCTCGGGGCCGAACGTTTTTAGAGAAGTTTTCGGTTTGGCAAAAAATCAGTTGTGCATAAACTAATATATTTAGCCAAGAACTGCATGCCTTAAAAACCTCAAACCATGTTGTGTCTACATTAAATTGAAACTGTGTAATTGTTGACTGTATTAACCTCAAAGCACTATTGCAAAACAAACTTTGGACACCAAACGTGTCTTGACTAACTACATTTGGCATAAGTGGTATAAAACTGAAATTTTGATTTTATGGCTCAACTGTTTCTCCAACATTTTGTGTCGTAGTGCTACTGGGGTGTGTCCATGGCAGCAGTGGTTCCAACTTTAGCAGCTTTAGCAAAGCTGTTAGTTTGTCAGCAGTGGCATTCTAAAGTGGCTTCCTTAGATCAGATTGTGTGGGTTCGGGGTGATGTAACTTAGAAGAACGGCTAGTTAACCCCTGCACCTGTCTGCTGTTGACAAGGCGCATACACACACACTCACACACATACACACCCTCCCCCCCTGGTCTGGAGGCCCTAAGGGAGCGCACTGCTTACCGACAGAGCTATTAGACGCTTTACGACTTCCAGCTTTTTTCTCCTCCTCCAGCCCCAGCCCTCGCTCTCGCTGAGAACAGGCTCCTCTCAGACGTCTACGCCCCTCTAAGTGCTCACACGTCACACATTCTTCTTCCTCGCGTGCGCACACACATACACACGGTCGCCTAGCAATGCACACAAATGCTCATGTAAGCAGAATGACCTGGGAGTTTCTGAAATTTTGGTTTTGCTTATCCGTTTTTTTTGTTTTGTTACTTTTATCATTACGTTCAATACTTTTTCTTGGTTGTGGGTTTTCTTTGAGTGGGTTGTGTTAGTGTGTGTGTGTGTGTGTGTGTGTGTATGTGTGTATTTGTGTGTGATAAAGAGGCCCTTGTGTAATGCCACAGGAAGCCAGACGAACGCAGTATCCAGTGTCCAATGTTGGGTTTAGACTTGTCTCGAACGCAGAACGTTATGCCACGCTGTGTATCGACAAGTTTCAACAAACTGTCACTTTTAGAGCCTTTGATCTTATAGCTTATATGTTAGGTTACGGATTGTTCAGTCAATAAGTGCTCCTTTCTGAGTTCACACTTCGGGGACGCTTTCAAGCTCCAGGATTCAGATTTGGCCTACAGTGTTTGTGTGAATGCGTGAGTGTGTGTGTGTGTTTGTTTATTCACTAATAATAAAAAAAAAAGACTGGAAAAACATTTAGAAACTTTTGAAGTAATGTTTACTTTTTGCATTTGAAAAAAAAGCATGAAAAATACACTCAGTCAAACAACATTTTTTCGTGATTTTCAGATCAAAAATTGTCTTAACAGGGAGCCAACTTAAAAATGACATTTTCTTCAGGCTGTTTTGTTTATTTGCTGAGTTTATTATACTGAAAAAAGAAATAAAGGTAAATGTCATAACTTTCGCAGAGACTACATTTAAGGCTTTATTTACGTATACATTTTTCACTTAGAAAACACATTTTTGTGGGGCCTAAACTTTTACATGCAGTTGTAATATGCATATATCAGGTGTTTGCTTCAAACTACTTTTAATGTAGCTCAGCAAATCTGATTTCAGAGCCTGAACTGTAATCCACTAATTAGCATAATTTTTTTCTTTCGGGTCAGACAACAAATCATTTTTACTTTAGAATGCTTTGATGAGTTTGAAATGTTTGCAATTTTTATTATTTTTTTATGTAATCACTAATATTGCAAAAAGACAATAATACATAGTGTGTATGTATGTGTGTGTGTTCAGTCCTGTTTGACATGTTCGGCTGAAGGTAAAGTGTGTCAGGCTTACTCATATAATAAATAAGTAAATGCTTTATAAAGGTGTGCGTGAGTGTGTGCTGTGTGTGCGTGTCATGTGCCGTGTCAGTATGACTGTGTGTCTCAGACTGTGACTCATGCTGCTATAACTGACTCTAATCTCAGCCTCGAGCCCTTAAAAATCCAGTTTGGTTGTCATGACAGCACCGATCTAATTATACAAGCATTCCTCAGAGGAAAGAGGTCTTCCTCCAAACACTCTTTCTCTCTCTCTCTCTCTCTCTCTCTCTCTCTCTCTCTCTCTCTTTCTCTCTCTCTCCCTCCCTCCCTCCCTGAGCTAATTCAATATTGGCACAATTACCTATATCTGCTTTCCCACAGTAGTAGAAGCTTGTTACAGTCGGCCCAAGACAAGACAATGGGTTGTTAGTGGTGAATACACAGTCATTTCCTAGAATTATGCCGAATCTTCCACATCACCCTCATCAACAAATCAAAAGTTCTACACTGATTACATACTGGACTAAAGAAGACTTCTTCAGTAGAAACTCTAGAAAGTTCTCAAAACAGCAGAGTGAGAAAGACCATGGAAAACGCTGTTGGTGCAAAACCCTCTTATGTCATTCAATTCCAAGCCATTTTGGACCATTTATATGAGACCATTCAATGTTTAATGTTCACACAGTATGCAGGAAAATGTGTGATATTAAATTATATAAAACCAAAAATAATGATACCTACAAATATACCTACAAAAAAATTAAAAAGTCTTCTGCTATGACAGAACATTTTGCAAAGAGTAAAAAATCCCAAACTGCTGTCACTACTGGAAGCAGACAGTGTGGATTAAGCGGATCACTGTTGGTGTGTGTGGCCCGAATGAGAGTTTGTTGTGTTTGGTCTTTAGTGCTAAAACAGGTCTACAGTAGGTCCTAAATTTGTGTCAGTAAGGTGATGACAGGCTGCATTTCCTCTAGAACTTCGGTTGAAATATTAATCGTGCTGTATTCACCTGCTTATTTAACACATTTTTCAAAAAGACTATTAACCAGCTACTCTTTATAGCACTAATATATGAAAATCAGATTCAAATATGAAAATAAACTCTCTCCGGATTGACAGACCTGAATTGCACATCATTTAAAAAGCAGTCTATGCTGATAAACTCTTTCAGAGGAGGTAAACTGCTGAAAAATGTAATTAAATTAAATGTAAAAATTTGATTCAATTAAACTGTACAGAAGTATCAGGCTCTTGTTCAAACTGTTTAAAGTAAAGTAAAGCCATTTATATGAACAGTATGGGATTTTCTGCCAGCACAGGTTCACATTAAAATGAATGCAAAGAAACAAGAATTAAAAAATATATATATTATGATTTGTTTTGTTTGTAAAAAGAACACAAGTTCATTTCCAGATTTCTCCTCGATGCCTTCAGCCTTTGCATGGATTTATGAAACTCCATCAGCAGCTCCTGATTTAATCTAATGAAGAATCGATTCAGCTGAACCAGGTATTTGAGGTATTTTGTGAGGACTACAATGTAATACTGTTTTCATGAAGAGAGGTCTGAGAATGATTAAGAAAACAAATATAAACTTAAATATACTATTTACTGTATTAATAATATTTGTATACATTTTAATATTAATATTAGTTTAAAAGATATTTTTCTCAGGTGTCTAAGACTTTTGCACAGTAGGTTACTGCACATGTTAAAACCATAACACTGTTTAATGCTAACTGTTTCTCTTTTCTAAAAAAAAAAAAGTGATTCAGTTTTTCCACGATACAGCCACTGTAAGTAAAAGAGCAAAAGGAAAATTGCAGTAAAGTTTGGTGTTCTGTTCTCTGTTTTCATTTTTGCCATTCACGTTTGCAGTCCCTCGGATGGGTGGCTGAATTTTCCTATCTGGGACTTTGTAAAATACAGCGACTTGCAATTAACGACTCTGGGAAAAAAATGTAAAATGTATTTATTAAATATTTATATTCAAGCCGTCGTATTCAAACTGGGATAATGATATTTGGATGGTAAATTACTTAGACCCGACACAAAGCAGCAGGTTGTCAGAGACCACGTAGACCACTGCTGCTCCAGAACCATGTGGCTTTCTTACGCACACACACACACACACACACACACACACACACACCCTGTCCCTGAGGCCCTGTCTGGGTCCATTTGCTCTTTTTCTGGGCAGTCGTATGGGTTTGTCCTCTCTCCCTCACTCTTTCTCTCCCCTCCACCTCTCCCTCTTTTCTCTGGTATTTATGTGTTGGCAGTTGCTATGGATACAAGACATACAAACATTGTGGCAGTAGGCAGGAAGTGTGTTTGAACCACAATGGCGTCACTGCGGCTCGCACTGCGCTCGAGCTTTCTGCCTCCTCATCCAGAACTCTGCGCTATTATCGTTAATCCTCACGCAGACCGCACACTTTTCAGTGTTATTAGCGTTACTATTGCTTTTTCAGCTGTATCACTCGCTCCATCTCTGCGTTTTAGCCGTGCCCAACGTTTGAACATTTTTCACCATCGCTGGCTTTCTGCTGTGCATGGAAAACACTGGCTGAAACGCCTGGGGTTGGGTTTGTGTTGGTTTGTATGTGTGTGTGTTAGCAAGTGTGTGCTTGAGTGTGTGTGTTTTTGCACTTGGGCCAAGATGCTATGGTTAATGCCTGTCTCTTAGAGCATTATTAATTTGTAGCAGTGTGTGTCTCACATGAGTAGCTGAGCCTGTGTGTGTGTGTGGCCCTATTGCACTGTGTTACATCAGACTCCAGTACTACTGTTTATACATCATTCTTTTTCCTTCTCTTTTTTTCATGGCTGCAGTCTAAATATACCCTACTGGAATAAGCCCTTGAGAACAGACCTCCCTCTCCCCCTCTTTGGCTAAATATATCCATCCCTCCTCCCCATCCCTCTTTCTTCCTCACTCTTCCACTCCCTGCCTTGTCCTCCTCACCTCCTCCCTTCCCTCTCCTCTTCATTCCCCTCCCTCTCTCTCTTGCCCCTCTCTCCTGCCATCTTTCACTCTTTCCTCCTTCTGTCTATTCCATACCACCCCCCCCCCCTTTCATGTCTCTCTCTCCTTCCCTGCTGCTTTTAACAGTGGTAATTGAATTAAAGAGCAGCCTCTCCGAAGCCTTACAAACAATTAGGTAATGCCAAATCACAGAGAGAGAGACAGAAAGAAACAGAGAGACAGAAAGGGAGAGAGGCATGGAGCGAGAGAGAGAGAGGGAGAGAAAGAGAGAGAGAGAGAAAGAAGGAAAGAAAGAAACAGAGAGACAGAGAGGGAGAGAGGCATGGCGCAAGAGAGAGAGAGAGAGAGAGAAAGAGAGAGAGAGAGAGAAAGAAGGAAAGAAAGAAACAGAGCGACAGAGAGGGAGAGAGGCATGGCGCGAGAGAGAGGGAGAGAGAGAGAGAGCGAAAGAAACAGAGAGTCTGCTTTAAAAAGTTGCAGTTGTCAGTGATAAAAAAGGTGGTGAGAGTTACACAAACTGAGCTTTGTGTAACATGTTCACAAGAAAACATAATAAAGACTGTGCAATTTAATTGTGCCATTAAAATAACCACCTCCTGACTTTATCATAGCAGAACAGATTCAATTCACAGCATTTTCCCACCAATTTTTGCAAATATCTTGTGTCCAAACCCTCCCAGCATCTTTTCATGTAGGTCTCTTTTGCTGGACACTCATTTGGAAAGAGTTCAGATCGTTCCATGCATCTCAATGGAAGGATGATCTGGAGACAGGGGAGGCTAAGACGTCATTCTCAAAACTTTTTCCTTTGTTTCGGACTGGATATAACCTTGGCACAGTGTTGAAGAATGCTTGGGATCATTGTATTCTTGAAGAATTAGATTTTGTCCAATGATACGTAAATACTGAAGAGCTGAGTAATATTTTTTTATGATCCAACATGAAGTGAATGTGAATGCACTAAAATCAAAAATCTTCTTCAAAAGCAACAGTGTGAGCCTTTGTGGCAAAATACTGTGTAACTAAACTGTACAGAATTTCTGTTTTCTTGTAATAAGTTTTTGAGAAGGGAGCAATTCTTTTGTATGAATTAATTAGAGCAGTCTCTTGGCAGCAATTCTTTTAATTTTGTTTTTCAATCTTCTAGATTTTTGTCTGCTGCAGTTTTGCAAGATATCACTGAACATATTCCAGAATATTCGGACTGATAGGGAATATGTTTTAAGCCATGCCATTGAAACTACTAAACAAAGTAACACCCCAGCATCCATCAAGCAACAACCTAGCAACCACCTAGGATACCATAGCAACCGTCCAGCAAATGCCACAGCAGCTAAAATACCACAGCAACTAATTCCTATAGCAAGCACCTGAGAATTGTCTAAGCTGTGCAGTCACTCTATACATTCTTCAGGGAATGCACTTTTCTAGTTTTTACTATGTTACCTTAATGACAGCTAGAATCATTTTAGTATCAGCAGACAATTGCTTAAAAAATTTCAGCATTAGGTCAGTGGATAGACTTGATTTCATCATTGTCTATTGTCATAAATGAGGTAATGCTTAATGCTTTGTGTCAGCGTTTTGCTAGCTTGAGCTACAGTTCAGTGAACTTTGCAAACAGCATGTAAGGCTGAATCTTAAATGCCTCCCTACAAGGTTCTGCATAGGTCGCAAAAGTATGTGTAACAGTGACACTGCAGTAAATGTCAAAAAGGGAATATCTTGGACATTTAATGCACTGTTTTGATGTAGAAGCACAACATTATATAAGGAACAGGGAGCCATTTGAGCTTCAGTGTAAGACTTAGCAGGGCTTTTTAGTTTTATCCATCTATGTCAAAGGTCTGATTTAGGACCAGTTTTAGCCTTATATGTCAAAGCGAGTGAATAGATTAGCGCTTCGGTTCCTGAAGCTAAAAACAGAGGGTGAGGCATTCTGAAAGAGGACTTTGTTGCGGACTGCCGTCACTGCATAGAAAGGAAAGGTGATGTAAGTGATGTAAGACGGAAATGAAGAAAAGAAAAGGGTAGCAAAAGAAGAAACAGGCCACTTTTTCTCTGTACTCAAAGCAATGAGCTCACTCCATTCAGCCTAAGCAACGGACTGTCCTTCTCCTTAAGAGCTCAAAATAATTACTGACCTAATATGTTCTCATTCTTTCTATCTCAGCTATTGCTATATCATCATCACACACACACACACACACACACACACACACACACACACACACACACACACTCTTATTGTGGTAGGTTTGAGCCTCTGTGTTAGTATCACACTCCTCTTCCTCAGAGACACACATACACACTAATTAAAGGCTATTATCTGAACTCTGACTGCTATGATGTAAAGGTTTCACATCTTTCATATGAATTGATCAGAGCAGTCTCTTGTTTAATGCAAAAGTGAACCTCTCTCAACCTGCTAAAACCACATACAGCCCTGCATTAACAGGGTGCAGACTTGTGAATGTGGTTTAGGGCACAGCATGACTTACTGTGTGCTACAAAACCGAACAAAACCTGACCACAACAGCAGCTATTTCAGACAACACCAGGGCCGGCAGTCATGAGGCTGTCTTAAGGTCTACATAGATATGATGGGTGTTGCACTAAAACTGATTCTAGATCAACATTTGTACTCAAAGTGGTTCGTGAAAACAGGGCTTGTTTTCTACAAAGGCAACCTGTGCTAAACCACATACACCAGTTTTTGCCACTTTATTGAAGAGCCAGGTATACTGGCAGAAACTATTTGGGTGACTACTGACTCCTCTTTGTTAAGAACATTAGTCTTGTAGCTGGGGTAAGTGGAAAACTGTAAATTAGTTCTTTTGCTCACTATTCCTTTATCAAACTTAACATGCATTTAGGATTTTATAGCTTTCTTATTAATTTAATTTCATTAGTGGTTTTAGTTATTTCAGTTTGAACTGACCATGAATACGAGAATATGCTTCAATACCAAAGCCCCACCCCTATTGGATACTGTTGCTAGGCCTGACAGTATTATGGGCTCTTAGTCATTTCAGAAGGAAACATAAAAAAGGTCTCTAGCATGCATTTAAGGCTATGTACACTAAATGTACAAAAGTATGTGGACACATTGTCTAATAAGTAGGTTTCAGCCACACTCATTGCTAAAGTGCAGAAAATACACTAAATCTGACAAGTTAAATCATTGCTAGTTAGCTACTTTAGACATATATGTTTTCCATGTCATGTTAGATGAGGCAACGTAAAGTTGTGAGAGTGTCGGAGTGCCTAGTTACAGTTGCTAAGTTACAAACAGCATATTAATATTTATGTGAGGTCTTTAGCAAAGGGTAATTTATATCCATCAGAATTTGACAAAGGTTTATTTCTTGACAGTTTGCTTCATTGAGAAACGTTCAGCAAAAACCAGAGTAGCGCAATTCTTGCTACGCCTCATAGAAAAAGCCAAAACTCTGTTATGATTGCACACTAAATAATACAATAGAAACTAGCAATTATTTAACTTGTCAAATTTAGTGACTTAGTATTTTCTCTCTCTGATTCATTTGCAAATTGTCTAAATTGAATATGCTTTTTAATTTTGTGTGTTATTATGGTTTTATAGTCTGTTGCACTTGTATTGTACGGTGTCCTTGTGTGCCAGAATGGCGCTCCATAAATACATTGTATTATTATTATTATTATTATTATTATAGTATATATTTCTGTACTAGTCAAAGCTCTCAGCTCAGTCAACCCTGGCTATGAGGCCATGCAGTAATGAATCTACACTGGCTTTAACTGTCAATCTCCAAATGAAGTAAACTGTCAAGAAATGCGCTAAATGAGTGTTCACTCATTTTGTATACACCTTACCTGCACATGCAGTCCATCATGTAAGTCGCTGTACAGAACGTGTCTCATTATGGTGCTGCTCGATCTTGCATGACAAAAGGTGAGGACGGTCCTTGTTATACCACAGAATCCTGACTCAGTGTGTCTGTCTCTGAACTCAGCTGTTCAAAGTCTCAGAGTGACAAGCTTATTGTTTTCTTATCTCCCTGCGGCTCATAAAAGCCGATATGCCCTTTTTCACCATGCCGCATTTCACTGGAAATCAACACTAAATACGAAATCACAGCCTCTAGAATGGTTCCAGGGTATGCTTTTTTATTTGGTTTTCACAGCTCTAATAGAGCTGAGTCAACTCTTGAAGAGCTTGATGATTATCTGATAAGCTGAGTCAGATCTGTTCCAGCAGGTAAACTACCAACACGTGCTCTACACCCAATCACCAACTGATTCCTCACCACTGTCCTGAAATGCACAGACCCACAGAACTGGAACCAATTCCAGTGGTCACATCTATGCATACTTTATATGGACAAAGATATTGAGACACACATGTTTTTTAGGGTTTGGGCTAGACAGTTTGGGAAAGAACCTTCCCATTCCAGCATGACTGTCCCCCAATTCACAAACCAAGGTTCATAAAGACATGGCTGGATGAGTGTTAAAGAACTCGACTGGCCCACACAGAGCCCTGACCAACAACCCTGTCTAACACCTTTGGGAATGGAGATTGCAAATCGGGCCTTCCCGTCCAGCATCAGTGCCCGATCTCATAAATGCTCTACAGAATGAATGGGCACAAATTTCCACAGAAACTCCTAAATCTTTTGGAAAGCCTTCTAAGAAGAGTGGAAGCTGTTATAGATAAAGGGGGACCAACTCCATATTAAGGTCTAGGTGTTTGAATGCAGTGTTGTTAATCACTGTTGGTGCCATGGTCAGACGGCCCAATACTTTTGTCCATCTAGTGACTATATATACACACATACACATTAATTCTAGGTTACAAACCTTTAAGATTTTCAGACACACATGACCAAGAGCTGTGTAGAAGTAGCAAGCAAGGTGACTACATTCACTCGCAGTCTTATGGACTGGACAAGTTCTGTCAACCTGCACAAGTATGACATTTAACTACAACCCAGGCCTTCTCTGCTAAGCCCAGCAGGACTGCCTCAAATGCCCTTGACGGCCAAATGAAGCTTCAGTGAATAGCTGTGTTAGCCAAGACTTGCATTAGGCATCTCAGCTGCAGTCTACATGTAAACCTCGGGATGTACAAAAGCTAGCACAAATGTATGTTTGGCAGATGATGTTCTCATACGTTAATGACACCGGTTTCATAGTAATGTAAACAAGGAACTGGGTTAACAGGAAGCCATACACTCCAGAGATATGACACAAATGGAGAGTGAACTGTTTGCCTTGTAAACTGAGGTGTGAACAAACTGGGTGGGTTCACTTCCACTCGTCTGTCCCTCTGTCTGAGCGGAGATATGACCGGGGCCTTACTCTCTCTCTCTGTCTCTCTCTCTTTCTACTCATAAGTGAGTTTAACCTAATTGCAAAACTAGTTGTCCTGTGTAGAGCTAAAAATATTGATTGTTCTTTTGATTATGATACAATTACGGTTACATTAATTCGTTTAAACAAACTGTTGTACTTTCTTTCGTTTCCTCTCATCTCTCTCTCTTTGTCTCACTTCTTAGTTTCTCACCCTATTCCTTCTCTCTCTCTTTCTATTCCTAAACCAATTGAAAACCAGTTATCCTGTGTAACGCTAAAGATTGGTCCTTCAATCAATTATTTTATAAACAACAGTAATTAATAAATCATCTCTCTTTGTCTCACTTCTTAGTTTCTCACCCTATTCCTTGCCTTCTCTCTCTCTCTCTCTCTCTCTCTCTTTCCTCTTACACGGTCTTAAACCAACTACAGAACCAGTTGCCATGTGTAAAGCTAAAACTATTGATTGTTAGTTTAATTAATCATTCTACATCTACTCTTAGATGTATCAACAGGAATTAATAAATCTCTGTCTTTGTCTCACCTCTCTACATACTCTTATGTGAGCTCAAACCAATTGCAAAACCAGTTGTCTTATGTAGAGCTAAAACTTTAGATTGTTCCTTTAATTATTCTATAATTACTGTTGCATTAATCAGCTAATAGAAACAGTGTACCTTCTTTTAATTCCTCTCTCTCTTTCTGTTTCACCTCCTTCTTTCTAACCCTATTCCTTACTTTCTCTCTCTCTCACTCTCTCTCTCTCTCTTTCTCTCTCTCTCTCTCTCTCTCTCTCTCTGGTTGTCCTTATTTGGCTCCAGGGAGAGCAGGTCGTGTGAAGTGAGGGGGGAGTTTCCTCCTGACTGTGACTCACCGCTTCTCTGACTCACGCACGCTAACAAAAACAACGCGCGTCGCCATGGAGACGGAGGACTCCCGCCCTCCCTTCACCCTCGCTCTCTTTCTCTCTCTCTGTCTCTGACTCTCTCTCTGTCTCTCTCTCTCTCTTTCTCTTTCTCTCTCTCCCTCTCCCTTCTCTCTCCCTTCTCTCTCCTGCCCTCCCGCCACCTTCAGGCCTGCCGCACACTGTCCTGTTTGTGGTGGGTCTTTCCAAAGACTGTGAATTATTCTACCTTACCTGAACTTTTAATGAGATTTCCCCCTAAAAATCTGTGTGATTTGATAGCTGGGAGTGTTTTCGTGTGAAATCGCAGAGAAAACTTTTACACTTGAAGCAAATAAGGTCTTTTGAAATTTCATTTACAAATCAAGCAGTTTGCCGTGCTTTCGGAGTGTCTGTAAGAAAAAAAAGAAAGCAGGTTAAGAAAAATGCTTGTAAATGATAATGAGAAGTACTACTGCATACTTTCCTCTGATGTCTGTTTTGCTCCTCTCAGAACAAGTTATTAGTCTAAGCTGGTACATTGAGTTCAGTCGCCTACAGCCCTTTAATATGTTCCTGTGCACTGTTACATTCCCAAACAAGCACGACAGTAAACAACGTCTCCTCCTCCACAGGCCGCCGTGCTGGAGCCCAAAACGCCTGATGCATGGAAGAATCGGAGCATAAATACGAGTGTGAAGGTCCACTCTGTAGTGGAGTGCACACACTGTAAGCTGCGTGAAACCTCAAATGAAATCATGGCAAAATTACTCTGCCATTATGTCTATTATGTGTACTATGTAGTTTTATCCTTTCGGGTGTTTTCTTTTTTTTCCTATTTTTTTTTGCAATGTTTTTCTTTCAAAAGACTCATTTTGCCAAAAAATATATACACAACCAGTCAAAGGTTATGGCACAAACTGCGACATTTGCATGTTACTTACTTAATATTTACAAAAAAAATATGTTCAATATTCTTTGCTAACAAATAAGTCTACAGTATGATCACCATTTGAGAACCTCTATCAGTCAGAAAATCATTTTTTGTTCATCATTCAATATTGAATGAGCGACAGACAGTGGGATGAATCAGTACATTTAAAGTTAAAAGACAGTCTACAATTTGACTGCATGACCAGTTAACAGGGTGTAAGGCATGTACTTACATATTCTTTCCATCTTATAAAGGCAACATGTTTTATTTCACATATTTTCATGTTCACTTAATTGCTTTCTGACAGCAATACAAAACATCTGCAGTTTATAAAAATAAATGACGGTAAAAACCTCTGGTATGCAGAAACTGTTGGCCACTAAAATATATTTTTCCCATAAATGCATCTTTATGTGCCAAAATCAGTCATGATTCATATATACAAGAATACATTCATACCTATAGGCCTTTACTTTCTCTTTACTGCTTGCAATTGAAACAGGCCGTTTTTGCTACTGTGCCCTTAAGACTGATTCATGTAAATGACCTCTGTTCTGATTACCTGCACTCTAAAAAAAAAGTAGTCTGAGCTAAAACAACGCCTTAAAGCTTCAGCTTAAAGTTGCAGGGGCGGAGCAAAATGTCTGCAGGCAAATTAAGTATGTGTTTGTAAAAGTAATGTAATATGTAAATGTAAGTTTCATTTTTAATTATATAGACAGATGTGGTTTTATGTGGACTCATAATATTTATCAGGAATAGTTTTAATGTATTTTACAAACTCTGAGCCATTTATATACCAGGTAGTGCTGTTGAAACATGCACATGCAAATAGTGCAAGAAAGAAAGGTAAAAAAAAAGAATAAACATACAATCAACAAAATGTATCATCTGCTTCAACCTGTTCTACACTTCATACAATGACAAATTTCATTTAAACTACACAAACAAAATGAAACTCCTCTCTATAATACTTTGATACGAATTAGACCATGCAGCCAATTTGACTTAATGCCACATTGTTTTACTTTTTAGTTTCTCGGCCGAAAAGTGAGCAGTTGTTTATTTGTGCAGCTCTGAAACAGTATATATATGTGTGTGTGTGTGTGTGTGTGTGTGTGTGTGTGTATGAAAAGGAATTTTGCAAGTTTCACTCAATTAAAGAGAAAGAAACTGATCCCTTCCTTGTGATCACTTTTTATGATACGCTGATACACTTGATAAGTATCAGAGTATCAGAGCAAGCAGGATCGGTCACGCCTACTTTACGCTGCCTGATACCAGTGTGTTACTGCTTCACTTCTACTTTCCTGACTGAAACAAATACTCATTCATGAATTCATCCATCCGTGCGTTCATCCAGCCCTCTGAATCGTGTTTTATCTTGACTTTGTTGCTTTGTTGCAGAGGAGCTAATGGACACAGCAGCATCTTAACTCAGTCCTCTCTTCTGTTTTTCACTCCATTCGAACCTGTTGTTGGAAGGTCTGAGGTCAGATCTGTATTTTATTCTACAGGGCAATAAAGTGAAAAAAGAGAGTGTTCTCTTAAAATGCAGCTGTTCAGAGAGACTTAAGTCTGCTCCTTTACATTTACCCTGGAGCTATTTACCATGGAAGCTTATACTCCACTTTGTGCTGTTTGGTAATCTCAAATACCACCTACTTATGTGGTTTCTGGAAGTGTATGACACACTTTTAATCTACAAAACCTCTGAACTAGTTTAAACAAGAAATAACAATCAAAATAAAAAATTAAACTGAGCCACATAAAATGGCACATAAGCATTACTTCGATGTGCCACATAATGATACTAATGATACAACATTCTAATTAATAACTACATACCCTCTATTGCTACTTAGGTGTTTCAGAAGGGTGCATAATGTTACTTAAGCGTGATCTAAGTATGCTACTTACGCTAAATGAGGGAATATCCACTCTTTGAGGATGTTCACCCAAACTTTTACACGTCTGATATGATACGATACAGACATATGATACAAATCAATTGCTCTTTAAAAGCTGAACATTGTTGCTTTGAGAAACATGCCGCAAACTAATTGAATTAAAACAGTTTAATTAATGGGATACTTTGGATCATGTTTGCCAGGGATTGAAGTAGCTGATCAAAGTTGGCTAGTGTGTGTTGAGCCATTAAGAGCACAGTGCTTTCTGCAATGAGTGTGTGGTGATTCAGGCCAGCAGTTTCCAGGATATTGGCAGGATACAAGTTCCATTGCTTGTTAGCTACATTGTTAGCTACATTAGCCTCATTAGCCTAAAGTGCAAAATTAAAAACTTGAGCTGCTTCACTTGGTGAGTGGGTTGAATGCAGATAAAAAATTGTTCACACTGTGTGCTGTACTATTTTAAGTTCCTGTGTGACTATACTTTACTCATTAGCTTAAAGAAAGGAGAGAAAATTGGACAACATGGCCTGTAATGGCTGACTGAAGTGGTTTGTGAGCTAGAATATGCAAATGAGACGTGTTGCTTTGAGGTTTCAGGTGGGACCCTTTACCTTGAAACCGGTGTCTGTAATCTCAGGTTGCTGTTGAGCACATGGCCTCTGTTCTACATGAGCATACCTGGCCGCTTACGTAAGTGCAAAGCTTTGTAGTGTCGGTTGTCATGGAGACCATGCCGTGGGCGAGCGATATTGCATCACAGCTCGATCTGAGTGACATCGAGGAAACGCATTAACACAATCTTTCAGGAAGGTTGGTAAACAAAGGTGGAGAGTAACGGATTAGAAAGTACTCCACTACTGTTGTCAAGCAGCGTTATTTGCATTCAGTAGTGTCTCTAAAGGCAAATTCCTGCATTTCTCAACCCTGTCTCTATCTCCTGCATCTCTACATCACACCATCAATTACCATGAAAAAACATTTCAACATGTTTCAAAGACAAAGATATGTTGCCTCAGCTCAGACTTACAATAGAAGTCTGCATCGGCCGGCAGACAGAGATAATGCTGGTGTTTTCATTTAAGTAAAGCTTGAATAGCATTTTTAACTAAGTAGCATTACGCTATTATATTGCATATTTAAGTAGTGCTTAAGTGACAACTTTCAGAAAATAGCATTAAGTAGCAGATCACTATAAGAACAAAACCTTTATGTTGTTTACGCTTTATACATACAAATACATATATATATATATATATATATATATATATATAGCTGGTGTAAAATCACCCGCTGCCATTTACACTGCAATTTAAAAATGTTCTTCCTTCTCCTGTAAACATTTTTTTGGAGGTTCCAGCAATCATACAGTGGGGCAAAAAAGTATTTAGTCAGTCACCAATTGTGCAAGTTCTTCCACATAAAAAGATGAGAGAGGCCTGTAATTTTCACCATAGGTATACCTCAACTATGAGAGACACAATGAGAAAAAAATCCAGGAAATCACATTGTCTGATTTTTAAAGAATTTATTTGCAAATTATGGGGGAAAATAAGTATTTGGTCAATAACAAAAGTTCATCTCAGTACTTTGTTATATACCCTTTGTTGGCAATGACAGAGG
>JBBPDB010000028.1:10830999-10841148 GCA_037974465.1 Brachypetersius altus | reverse complement strand
GAGATACTGAATTGGGGTTTTCATTAGTTGTCAGTTATAATCATCAACATTAAAAGAAATAAACACTTGAAATATATAACAGTCTGTGTTGAATGAATGTATACATTATACAAGTTTCACTTTTTGAATTAGAATGAATTTCTGGAATAAGTGAAATAAATCAACTGAAGATATTCTAATTATATGACCAGCATCTGTACACTGAATAACAGGAGACGTTTTTCTTAAGAAAAACAGGCCTGACACATCCAACATAGCCAGCAAAAAAGTGCTCCCACTAGGGGGCAGTGTTGCCCCTATCATTTAGTAACAGGCAACACCCTCATCCTTCAGCTAAAAAAAGGATTAAATCCTGTTTAAATATAATGTAAGAACAGACTGTTTCTACAATTTAAACCACAAGATTTCATGCCTTTTTATTATATCCAACACTGATGTAGCTACAAAAACCTTTCTTGTAATATTTTGACTGGACTGGATATTGTATTTTCAGTGCAGTATTAATGTGAACACTGAAACTCATTCAGGACTCATTAAGAAACTGCTTCTGCTATTATCAGAGGCAAACAGCTGCAATGCAAAGTTGTTTGAGCCTCTGATTCAAAAGCAGACTGCATTGAAAAACACCCTCTTGATTATGTTCCATACTAGCAGTGGCAGTTTAGGTTATACAGTCTAGGCAAATCAGTCTAAAAAAGATTCCTAATCCTTTAGCATGGCTTTATTTTGAAAGCTTAAGCAAGGACAAGTTCAAACCCGACAGCAGTGTTGGGGATTTTGTTCACGGAAATAATTGGCGTTTAACATGTTTTTTTTTTCCCAGACAGCGCATAGATTCAATTCAGTGGTTCTTTCACAACAGGTGTTTTCATTGCCATTTTTTTGGCACATTAAAACCCTCCCATTGTGCTTTTCTTACTCACATAACATATATTGAAAGATAGCAGACACAGTGCATTACTTAGACATAAAAAAAATAAAAGGCATAAAACAGGGACAAAACCCAGCAAGTGTCAAAATTGAGTGTGCGCTTGAGGTCTATACTTTCAGGGGGGCTGGGGGGTGGGGTGCTAATCTGTTGTTTCCCCCCCTCCCAGGAAGTCCCACTTACCTTGTTGCCAAGCAACATGATGACCACATCCTTCTGTGCATACTCATGAATTTCAGTCAGCCAGGCCTGCATGGTGACACACATGAGAAAAAAAAATTAAATGATGTGAGAGCACTGTGGGTAGAAAGAAAAAGAGTTGCCATTTGAAAATGAATGCTTGTCACAACTGAAGCGAACGATGCTCGGGAAAAAGAAAATTGCTTCTGGTACAATCTACACGCCGAAGCAGAAGGAAGGTTTGAAAGTCTTACCCTGATGTTGTCAAAGGATGACTTTCTTGTGATGTCATACAGAAGCAGCAGAGCTAAAGGGGTGAGAACAACAAGTTGACCACAAAGATCTCAGTGATTTTACTGGGGTGGACCTCCAAATAGTAGCATCAGGAGAGCAATACTGCACCCCAGTCGCATGTTGATTTTGATCGCTATACACAAGAAACTGGGAAATGAGTGTAGGTACACCTACCTTGTGCCTACTCTCATTTCCCAGTTAATGTACATCTCTACCTCTTTAAAATAAAGGTGCCATAGAGGAATAACTTTTCCTTTCAATTGATGGTTCTTTAGAAAAAACATTTATTGTAAATGAGATGTTTGAGCATGAAGAACCTTTTCAAAGCTGAAAGAACTTCCACATCCTAGAAAAAAAGTTCTTCACACTCACACATCTATTATTCAAGTAATAGTTGGTTCATTTGGGAACCTTAGAGAAAGAAAGTTCTGTCGAAAAAGTGGATCTTCTATGACATACAAGAACCCTTTGTGGCACCTTTTTTAAAGAATGTAGCAGATAGATGCATCTGTGAAACTACTAAATGTAGTCCATTTGTTGCTGTGCAAATTATTTGAGGGGACCCCCAAAGGACCACGGACCAGATGTTATGGAGTGGTGGACAATTCCCAGCACGGCATACAGTGCATCATAGACAATTACATTTGAAATGCTAGTAAGCATCAATTTACTCAGGAAAGCACTAAAATATAATAAGTACAAAGCAATAATACAATATATGTATTAGATTCAATATTCTTAGTGTGTTTGCTTAACCATTTTCCAATCTCCCACTGTGACAGCGCAACATTATTTATAGTTGTCATCCAACACCTATTGTTAAACTGACAACAAGAATTTCATCTTAGTTTTTACTGCATTAATGTTTTTTTTACATTTATTCTGATGTTACAAGGAAAACACATTTACAACCCAACTTTTAAAACAGTTTGCTGGTGTGCCCAGGACTTTGGCACAGTATGGTGTATTAGGTATAGCAGTTTTGCTAGAACATACTTTTGTGAAAGGGAAGTGAACATGACCATTATGTAATATGTGAACAAACCACAGCACAGAGTGTGAACAGCACAACATTCTTTCTCTGCATTTAACCCAAGCAGTGGGCAGCCAGGAACACAGCCCCCAGGGAGCAGTGTGTGGGGGCGGTACCTTGGGTGGACTCAAGGGTATGGTGCCACTGGCAGTCTTGGGATATGGACCTATGACTTTCTGATCGCAGGGTGAACACCCTAACCACCAGGCCACCAGCTGCCCCGGCTGAAATATGCCAATGAAAAGCCCCCAGACCAATCAGTTTCTTCACCAAGCATCTTAGCCAATCAGAGTTCCCGTTTTGAGAGTTTCGTGGTGGACGCAAGTGTGCAGCATCTCAAGGCCATAATTGTTATACACTAAATGGATGAAAGTATTGGGACACACTATGTTTTTCAAGGTTTGGCTCCAGTAAAGGGCCATCTTAACACACAGAGACAATCTGGACAACGCTATGCTTCCAACTTTGTGGACACAGTTTGGGCAAGAACCTTTTCTACTCCAGCATGACTGTGTCCGAGTGCACAAAGCAAGGTCCATAAACACATGGTTGGATGAGTTCGGTGTGGAAGAACTTGACTTCAGGCCACCAGCACTTGGCCATTTTATTAGAAAAATCTATTTTGCTGGTGAGGCTAGTGGGCTACAGTTAGAGCTGCTATAATGCCAGTGTCACTGATGGCTGAAAAATAGTCCACCAAAGGCTACAGCTGGTAATTGCCTCAATAGAGACGGTATGATCTGATAAAATGGCCAATAAGTGTTTGGCTCCAAGGCAGGAAGAGCAACTATGCCAGCAACTCAGTATAAATGATATTAAAATGAAAATGAAAATAACATTACCCTGTGCATCTCGGTAGTATGCGTGAGTGACACTGCGGAACCTCTCTTGCCCAGCCGTGTCCCAAATCTGAAAAAGAGGTTTATAATTAAACGTTTTGATTCAGTCTGAATACAGTTTCTGATCTCATGCATACTTAAAGTACATCAACACTGCAATTTAATCTCCTCAGGGTGATGAATATCAAGGTTAATTCCTTTGAAAAAGGCAAGACAGGACTTCAGTTAGATATGGCCTGCGAGACATACTTGGCATGTAGCTGCGGCTCTGCTGAGATTTGATAAAGCCCATCTCTGAACAAGGATGACTGTGAACCCACCATACAAAACTATGCCAAAGATAGCAAATGTTACGTAACAGCCAATTCACACTAATAACCTGGAGGTAGTCTTCCGGGAAGCAGACTGTATTTTTGCTGCTCAATTGTGCTCGGTGAGTGAGAACTCAGTATGCAGAGCTCGGATTCTGCGTGGGATGCCACAAAGGGGCATCCAAAGAGTGCGAAAGATCAGGAAAAACGACAGGGCTACATTTAATGGATGTTTCTGTGAAGCTGTATAATAAATAGACATAAAATTATTGAAAAAAACCCAAACTGTTCTGTTCTTACTTTGGTGCATGGAACCCATACTTAAAGACAACATTTTAAATACCACTCAAACATTAAGGCTCTTAAACAGATCTTGGCTTGGCCCTATGATATATTGTGGGGAGCTTTAAAAGGTTCTTCACATATATGTCAGTAACAACAATGCTCCTTTAAAGAATCCTCTATTGTAAGGTTCTTTAGACTAGAGGTTCTCTTAGGGTCCCTCAGAGTCCAGACCTTTCCCCTATTCCTAAATGTAACAACTGCTTTTGAGAACCAATAATGGTTCTTTTACAACACTGCCGCAAAGACCTTGTAGGGCAATTTTATTTTTGCAGAGTGTATGTCTAGTGTATGGCAATGGTGGACAAGTCATTATCACTTACCTGCAGTTTCACTTTCATGTTATCCACTGACACCACCTTGTTCTGGGAATTGAAAAAAGAGGAGAGAAGCACAACGTTTACACAAGATCCATGAAAAGACATGAATATACACCAACAAGCTACTTTATAACATATCAGCACTTATTGTTCGATCTGCTAAATCTATCATACACATGATCGGCCATGACATCACACTGCCTCCACCGCATGGCTTCTTCCCATAGTGCATCCTGGTGCACACACACACACACAGCTGTCCATATGGCGTGAAGGAAAATATGACCCATTAGACCAGGCCACGTTCTTCCACTGCTCCATGACCCAGTTATAAACTGGCATTTGGTGGAAACTCTTATCCAGAGCGACATACAATCATTAGTTACAGGGACAGGACTGCTGGTTAAGTGTCTTGCTCAAGGACACAATGGTAGAAAGTGGGGGTTTGAACCTACAACTCTGTGGCAATTGGGTTCACAGACAAGTGTTTTACCCACTAAGCTACTACCACCCCTCCAGGTCCCATTTTACACCATATAGCAGAGGTACTCTGACTGGTTTGCGGCTATGCAGCCCTGCAAGCTGCAATGCACTGTGTTCTGACACCTTTCTATCACAGCAAGCTTTAATTTGTTTTTAGCAATTTGTACTACAGTAGCTTTTCTATGGAATCAGACCAATTGGTCTAGCCTTTGTTCAAACAGATGTTTAGTCATTTCAATACAAATAGTACACAATGACATTCCTCCAGAACCATGGTGCAACACAAAGAACAAAAACAGAACACCACAGAGAACCAAAAACAACTAACTGCAGAACTACACAAGTGCAGGCAAGACAGCACTAAAAAGAGAGTGTAAAAATCCCACAAGAGCAACAATACAATTTACAGGACAAGACAACATACTGCATTCTAGCAGCAGAGTTATTAAGTGTGTAAAAAATGCAAAGAAATGCAAAGATTGAAGCAGACAGCAATAAACAACTGTGCAAAACAGCAAGTAGCAGAAACAGGATTAGAAAGGATGTACAGTATATGAAAATTATATTAATATTATGGCTGATAGGTCTATATTCATCTGACAGTCACAAGAGTAAAGAACATTTAAAAGTTTGTTATATACAGGAGCTGCAGAGACAAATGAATCTCACACTAATTTAATTCCTGGCAAAGCAAACGCTTCGTGAAGTGCAGCTCTCTGATTAGACTTAATTACACAGAAGAGATGATGATGGCGATCAGAAATAACAGGCCGGCTCCCTGTTCATTTCCTGACAACATGGTTGGTCAGCATGTGGCATCCTTCGTGGGGGGAGAAGGAGGGGGGGACTTGCCTCGAAATTACACCTACTGGCCTGGAAACATGGCGCTTATCAAATCTTTTCACACATCACCACCAAATGGCTCATTGAACTTGACGAAAAACACTGAGATGTTTCACGATGACGGCTGTGAGATGTTACAGCCCTGAGCAAGACACACTGTCAGTGATGAAGATCCGAGCAAAAACATTAGCCTGCTTGTTACCATGCAGACTCACAGAGGCTGCAGAAACTGCAAAACTCATTTTGCCTTGACCTCTAGATCCCAGACCTTCATGGTTTGTCTCATGGCTCAGCAGGAACACTTCAGTACCTCCAAAGAGGAAGAGGGATAATAAAATAAATGTACAGGATGATTAAAAAAGATCCACATGTCAGCTGTGCCATCTCTGAACATGATCTCCTTTAGAGAGAACATTGCTTAGATGCTGAGAACATTGCTATGGCTTGAGAAACTAGTGTTCTTGTCTAAATTTACATTTTAATGTGCATGCCATTTGGCACACAATGCACTGAAGCAGCCTTCATATTGCTTAATTAGCATAGCAAGCCATGTAACAAGCAGACTGTTTGCTGTTTGTTATTTTCTTTGAGTTTACAGAGAAATCCAGTATTACTACAATGCAAATACAGCTGTGTTGTTTTGGTTGTTCTGTGATCCACATAAACATTCATCTGGTCAGAAAAATAATCCAGCATTGTTACACTGGGCAAGATAAAACCCTGAACCCGCCCATTGGCAGTTATCAGGTTTCCTGTTATTTTGGAGGCATTAGGAAAGTACAGGCAAAATGTATTGCCTCAAGTAACTAAATTCATGCCGCAGATAAAGTAAGAGCAACATGAAAACACTTTCTGAGAGATAAATAAAACAGAAGTTCTTTATCTCTTCCTGATCTAAACTGCAAAGCCATGATAAGAGTGCAGGTCACCAGCTTATGACGACTTGCTGAAATGACTATCATTACAAAAGTGGTTACAAGAGGTCTTTGCTGTTAAACTTTAAGAATATATTTCATACTAAAATCAGTTCTCTAGACTGAAAAGCAAACAATGTAACCTCAAGATATGCATATTAGCCTCACAGGACCAGTGCAAAAGTAAAGAAGCAAACTTGTCTTGGTTGATTGCTCAAGACATTACCCCATGATTAGACATTACTTGGCAAATCATTTCCTCAACCTCTTATGAAACTGCTGTAACTCCACAGGGTTTTTTTTGTTGTACATTTCTCGTGGAGACTTGAACACCTATTTTATTCAATCACTTCTGTTTTCGATCTCTCCTGAGGCATTTTGCCTTTTTGCAATGCAAAGGCTGTCTAATGCAAATGCACACACACTAATGCATATTCATTAGACACTCCTCTGATTGGCTAACAGACCACGCCAGTCCCCTCAAGCGTTTGATACACAGCTTGCAAACGCTTCCCTCTTACTGGAGAGATTTTTATAAGAGAAACTGATGTCACACACAAGAGGAGATTACGAGGAGTACAATACCAGGCTTTAGTCTGGAACACACGCTACAAGGCCAGACACTCATGGCATTCTTGAGAAGAGAACAGATGGCGCTTTATTTATATGTAACCCATATTATTACACCACATCGCATTGTTACCACTGAACACTTCGGAATCACCTAACAATATAGTTTAGCTGTATTAGAGAAGAGATAACACAAAGTAGTGCAGTGTAGGCCATCTTTTGATCTGGGGAACCAGGTCTCTGACCTCATGACTAATTGAGCTGGTTTACTACCAGCTGGTGTGAAGCTTACTAAGTCAGTTGGGTAAAAAAAAAATCACAAGGCTATATTTAGCTAACATGCAATTAGCGCACCTTTTGCACAGCAACTTGAGCACAAACTGCTTTTTTCCACACATCGATTGTTTTGCTGATTAGTTTGTGTTGAGCTCTTATGATGTGGAGTAAAATGGGCAGAAAATGGGCTCACACTGGCTGTTAGAATACCACAAAGGAAGGGCAGACAGTTGTTTCTATCAGTAGCTGTCGCAAAGACCAGCCTACAAACTAGCCTGCAACAGCACACAGACTACAACACTAAATAGTGTTGGAGTATGTAGCATGCAGCTCTGCTATAAGTGTCAAAGTTGAGTGTACATAAATACAATCATGCATTCTTAAAAACGGAAGTATCCATTTATAAAAATGCTCATTTAATATTAGCATCTTAAAGCAGTGTAGCAGGCATGAAAAAACATTTTAGTTCATTTATGCTAAAAAAAGTTCTCTCTAAAGAAGCCTTCAGAGCCATCGTTTGGTATGGTGTATGCTGGCATAGCAATACTTCATTGTTTCCTGTTTGCACAAAACAGTGTATAGTATATCAACATTTTATTGAACTAACCCTCCGAACTCATTCTATTAAGATCAGTACACAGTATATCGTTTTTAACATTAGGTTATAGTACGTAATTGGGACGCACCTATTCTATCGTGTAAACCTAACCCGTCTATTCTAAAGAAATTTTGGATATCACTGGAGCCACTCATAGTTAAAGAACAAACAAAGAAAAAATGTTTTTAGCATTTTACTATTTATTTCTTCCTGGATTTTATAGTAAAAAGTAAAGGAGAAACCTTCCAGACATGCTATGATGAACAATTAATTAAATGAAAATGACCAATTAATTATCACCAGATCGTCTGATTTAAGGTTTGAAAATTTATAAACAACACTAAAGTCATTATTGCCGCATTTGTCTTTGCATGTTAAAACCCCCCAGCTGAGAGCTAGGCATGCACTTATCCATCACATTTTCACATCTACTAGAATATTTTCACAGCCTTTTAGTGGTCATTATTCTTGTATTTTACATATTTTTTCTCTCCATAGAGGTCTGTCCTAATGCACTGGCCATCCTTTTTGTTAACTAGCATCTGTCCACCTACAGCAAATTCATGCCTCATTTACCCATTTTAAAATAACTCACACCAAGAGCACATGAAGACAAATAATGCTCTAAAACAAACATCATGGTCCAACCCATTTTCCTTCGATTGTATATGATTTGAGTCACAATCTAAAGTTTTAGACTTGAATGAGTTCCAGTCAAACCCACTTATGGGTGTTAGTTAAAATGTGCTTCATCTAGTGGCCTCCTGCCAATCAGAGAAGGTGAGAGCTATTGAGAGGTAAACTAGGGCTGGGAGTGATTAGAAAGAGGGATTTTAGAGTTAATTCAAAATGCTAGCCACAACATAAATACAAATTCAGTATATAAACATATCTGTGTAGAACCTTGCAATACCTGTTTGTCCCTAATCTTTTGTACAGCTGGGCCTGCAGTTTTTCCTGCGTAAGAGGGTTTGATCACCTCTTTTTCTCTCAGTATATTTGACTTTGATAATAAAAAGAAATAATATATCAGACAAATGCAGTCTTGACCATGTTTCTGCCCAAACAGGGAATTAAACTCCACAGAGGTGTAAGATGGTGGTTTGTCCACTTAACACACAGTTTAACATCCAAGCATCCAATTTAGAATCCTTCCTATAGTCAGTCGACTCAGCAGACAGTAGATCAGTGGACTTAAATTATGCACATAATAAGGCGCATACGTTTGCCACAATATAAAATGTTTCGGATTTTGTATCTGCAATAAATCAGAAACATTTGAGACATTGCCCAACTCTAATGTGTGTTGATATACCCATTATTGCTTATTACTTCTGATGCCTTTTAGCCTCAGCAGAGTTATAGGGCGAGAAGGTTGAGGAGCTGGAGTTCGTCACATTCATTCCAGCCACTTAATAAAATGTTTGATAACTGTAGAGATGGTCAGCAACTTGCCTGGAAAGCTAGCGAGCTACACAAGTTGAAAAGTCACTGAAATATTCAGCATTCTTCTTTATAGAAAGAGCCTGAATGCATGATGCAACTTGTCAGAATGCTTGGTGGCTGTTTGCAATCCTCCGTTAAACCATGGAGAAGGAAAAAGCAGTAGACAAGCCAGGGAGAAGAGAATTGGGTTTTTGGCAACCGTGGGTGCCAGAGCAGCGGTGTCCTGTGAGCCGCTGTCAACAAGGAGGCACCTTTATTATTACCAGTGTGTTGCAGACACTACCTGACCAACTCATTCACCGCCATCTGAGCTTCACTGAGCCACAGCTTCTTGCCCAAAATTCTGCTCATTTATGTGATTAGCAAAACTGTAAAAAAAACCAATTTGATTTACGGTATCTTTACCTTTTGACATAATCATAATTCATTAAAACTGGCTGTTTTTGATATTACGCTTCTAAGATATATAGAAGCATAATATCAAAAAATGTATATATATTTTTGATCTATGCCCACCTCTAATATATATATTAGAGGTGGGCATATATTAACTTTTTAAAATCTAGATTACTCTCACTGTAATCTTGGAATTAATGTAGATTAATCTAGATTAAAATTTTTAAAAAATTAATCTAGATTAAAATGGCTCATTTGAATTCTGCCGAAGGTTTGAAGCCCTCCCACTCAAAAAGGTTTCCCAAGCCACCCTAAATATATAGTCATTATTCTACTATTTTTAAATTATATATCCAAACATTTCATACAAGATATC
>JBBPDB010000028.1:10784571-10813252 GCA_037974465.1 Brachypetersius altus | reverse complement strand
TCTCTCTCTCTCTCTCTCTCTCTCTCTCTCTCTCTCTCTCTCTCTCTCTCTCTCTCTCTCTCTCTCTCTCTCTGCTGCCCCACCCTTCCCGTCTCTCTGTCCCTCTCCTTCACCCATGCCGTAGGCTCCCCAGATAAGCATCTTTGTCCCCGTCACACCGGGTCACGCCACGGCTCCGCGGGGAGCAGAAGCCTTACGTGGGTGTGATCTTCCTCCCGTTGCCATGGTTATGCCATCTACAGTCGGCCCGGTGGCTGGCTGCAGGGCTGGAGACGCGCGCGCCGCTCTTTTGTTGACATTTATCACCTCCAGCCAGTCACAGCCTTATCTGCCACATCCACAACACATCCTTCTCTACAAACAACTCAGATCCGAAAAAGTCCTCTAATCCTCATGCAGAGTAGGCGTCTCTCTCTCTCTCTCTCTCTCTCTCTCTCTCTCTCGCTCTCTCTCTCTCTCTCCCGGAGAGATGTTATTTCTGGTGACTCCTTCGTTTTGTAGCATGTCATCATGTGTGTAGCTTATAGATATTTGATGTGGCAGGGAGGGGTGTAACAAATAGGAACAAGTGGAACCCCAAAAGTGCCTTCCGGGGTGCGAGGAATATCACAAAGCAGTAACAAATTTGGTGGAAGATAAAGCATCGCCTCTCAAAGTCCTCTGAGCAACCATTACTGCCTGAGTCACACAAGGTACAGGATGAGTCCTGAGCTCCTTGTGGTCACCAGAGCCCACAAGACCACAGGCATCCAAACTCAATTACTTTTTCATATAAGCCTCATCCAACTTTAATACCATTTAAAAACCCTCATCGCTCACTTGGCAGGTGAAGGAGATGAAACAACTGGGTTGGGGAATGTTAGGAAGAGGAGGGGATAAAGAGTGGGTGGTTGCCATAGCAGCACATCGGTTTTCAGGCAAGACCTCCAGCACAGGGATTTCTTAATTTCAGCTCTCCATCACAGAAACGTGACAAAGTTCACATGAGCCACAGATGATGGGAAACGTTGCCCTTGGCTGTCTCCTCCATGCCTAGTGAGCCCATATTTCTCTGCAAGGTTTTTAGAAGAAGTTACAGGGAAGTAAATGGAAGTGGTCAGAGAAAGCCACATTCCTAAAGGCTTTACTTCACCACACTCTTAGGCTTTTCATATCTAGTTTGTTTGCGAAGGTCTGCAGCACATTTTATATTTATTTGCAACTCAATTTGGTTCAGTTAGTTTCACGGCACAGTTTTTCAAATTACACAAGAGAGTGTTTGCCAGTTATACAAGCTCGGTCACTGTCACAGAAATGTCACCAGGATGCATTATGAGAAGGAAATTCAGTTTGTGGATGTAACTTTGAATCATCTACCTAAACATTGTTGCACACCAAGTTTCAACGGCCTGTTTCAACAAGATAATGTCCTGCCATAGGTCTTGACTTGGCCTCCAATTTCCCCTGATCTCAATCCAGTCAAGCAATATATGGGATGCTCTGAAGAAATTAGTCCAATCCATGTGGTCCCACTTCGCAAATTCCAAGACTTCTAGGATCTTCTTCTAATATCTTGGTACTAGACACAACAGCTCTTCTTCAGAGGTCTTGTGGGGTCCATACCTCGATAGGTCAGAGTTGTTTGTCATGAGGTGTTAGGTTTTAACAGGGTTACAAAATGGTTGGTTAAACAGCTGTAGCAAAAACCTCGATTTGTTACAGAACCTTTACCTTATCTAAAGGTAATTGAAGCTTTAAAATGGTTATTTCCATCTCATTTACAAAAAGAGTTCCATAAATGCTTCTTGGTTCTTCGGATTGTATTGTTTTAAAGAACCCTTTTGGAGCCCTTCTATATTTTAAAGAATCCAATTCTTGTGGCCTCTTCACAAAGCTGAAGTAGCTCTATTTGCTAAAAAAGATGTTAATTGCTGTGCTTGAATGACAATGACGCAACAGAATAACTATGCCTGACTGGAAATTGCTTTCAGATGACTGTGCCCTCGAGAAACAAAGCGGACATGAATCAGCCCACAGCACTATTCATAGCTTCATCTTCAAAATATCACCAAGTAATGTCGTAACAGCACACCGAACAGGTTGTGGGAGAGGATGATGCACGCTGCCGACCTTGCGCCACATCCCTTTACAGAAGACAAAACACACACACAATTGCAAACATAATGACTCTTGTTGTGTCTCATCTTTCTTTAATAACCTCATTTCCTATCCACCATGCTCCCCTTGCCTCCACATACATCCGGAAAGCAAAGAGGAGAACAGCCATTAAAAATGGAAACAACAAGAGGAAGACACGAACATGGGCCGCCATGTTCTAATGCAGCATCGCCTCGGAGGAGATATTCGATTTGTTCAAATCCGGGAAATAAGAGGAAGGAAAAGGGGACTCAAGTAGCCACAAGGAAACAAAACAGAATGTAGCTGTACATCATACACAGCAGGTCCAAAAGCATTTGAATGGCCTACTTTTTAATGAGTTCAACAACTTTAAGGTGCACCCACTGCTGACAGGTGTCCAGTTGCGCACATACATAGAGTTTTTATAATCTCCATAGAAAAGCACTAATCAATAGAATGAGCTCTGAAGCAGCCACACATGAGCCTGAGCTAGAGAAGTATAAAGTTCCATCGCATAGCACTGGCCTATAGAGCAAAGGAACTGACTTCTCTGGAGAGGTGCAGCTCCATCCCACACCTTTGGCATGACCTCACTTGTGCTCTTGTGGGTAAATGCAACCATATTCTAGTTCTTAAGCAGACACCTACAAACCTTTGGACATTTATGGCCGCTTCCAGATGCAAAGTACAGCGGGCTCAGCTCCAGACAAAAATAAGAGACCAATTTATTTTTAAATCAGCATCTCTATGAGTATGACCACCATTCCATGCCAGTGTCCTACACAAGTATCTCATTCTGATTACTGATTAGTGATCACCTGAATCAAATCTTAATTAATGAGGAAAAGTTTAAAAACACTGCTGTAATCAACACTCTCCTCTCTCAATGAGACCAGTTTAATAGTAAAACACTACAAGAAGTATGTCAGTGGTAATTACTGCCATTTTGTTTAAGAGTGAACAAGAGATTTGGTTTTTTTTTTATTCAAAACACTGCATCATTTCTCTTATTTTGATGTTTTGTCATTTCCTTTAAAACGATGCTTTAAATAACAATATTTTGATTTGGAAATTAGGAGAAATACTGTCAGCAGTTCATATAAACTAAGGCAAAACTTTTCAGTTCCATACTTGCACCTATAAAAGATAAAACCTGAGAAACATTTTTGCAGTGGTCTCTGATTTTTATGGTTGTCCATGATCTGCTCATTTCCAGCTTTGGTGGGTTTGTCTGAGTAGAAGAACTCACACATTCTGACACATTCTTCTGATTTACAAAATCATCCAATAAAAGGAACTTTTTAAAACTAAAAGTATTTTTTCCATGGCATCTTTCCAAAGAGCCTTTTCCAGCACCTTTATTTTAAAGACTGCAGTTTTGGGGACAGCCAGACATTGTGTGTTACTGTGCTACTGCTGACTCTGATCAGTCGATTTTCATTCTGTCTGGTAATAATGTGCAGCTTTATTTTTCACTCTTCTCTTCGCTCCCTTCATCCTCTGTAGATTCAAACATTACCTCATGGTCAGAGCAGCATCAACATTTTTCTTTATATAAAATCCTACTGGCCTGTCAAGCTTACAGTTTGCTAGTCAGCCATCTTCATTTGGAAAAAGCAGTTTTTTCCCCCCAGCTCATCTCACAACAGCAGCAAACTAATTATGTTGCTCCTGTAGACAGGAAGGTGCAAATTACGGAGAGTGAAAACAACTGTCAGTGCCAACCTAAATAAAGAATGGTACAGTGACAAACATAGATTAAGCCTGGTTAAAGCTAATGGTGGAAAACCCTGTGTAGACGCTGTACAATGAAAAATGGGTTTAAAAACCTTTCAAAACAAGAAGTACTTTACCATCTGTTTATAAATAAAAGGGTGAAGAATGTTTTCACACATAATGTAAAGATTCTATAGCAATTAGACGTTTTTCCTAGAACTGTATGTCCAAGCCAAGAACCATTTAAGAGATGTCCCCAGAACTCAAGGCCGTAGAATTGGGTAAGGGACGTCCATATCAATATCCAGTGACTATTAAATTATCCCTAGCAATAAAAAAAAACAATAAACAGTTTGTTAAAAAACTAGTTTTTTTGTTAATAGCTTTGTTTCTCTACTGCCTTCCTCAACCTTTGTTGTTATTTGACTGGCTGTGCTGTTTCTCGTTAACCTGTGATTGGCTGAAGCTTTATCTGACTTTAAGAAGCGCCAAAGCTCGGTCCAGCAGTTGTGTGGGTAGAGAAAGAGGACATCTTTAAACTAACAATTCTGTTCTCAAAAATAAAAATGGAACATGTCATATTTGGTGTTAATTTAGCAAGAGCCTAGCATTGGATGGTATACCGTTACTGTTGTATCTTTGAAACAACTATATTTGTGATGTGGATATAGTTAACCGTATTTTTTATGTTTAAATGGAAGTACACATTTTTAGATCAGTGGTTTGAAAAGGTAATAGAATCTGGCTTAAAGTCAGGTGACAAATTAAAATTAAAATGTTCTGTGGTTACATCACTTTCGTTATTTGTTACATGGATGACAGTACAAGCCTGTAGGTGTCCCCAGGTTTCTAGAATGTACAGGTACTTTGATGTTAATGTATGAAAGGGAAGTGAAAGTGACTATTCTGTCATACGTGAACACACCACAGCACACAGTGAACAGCACGGAATTCTTCCTCTGCATTTAACCCATTCACCAAGGGAAGCGGAGGGCAGCCAGGAACACAGTGCCCAAAGATGGTACCTTGCTCAAGGATACCTGAGAGGTGCTTAGCAGTCTTGGGAATCAAACCCACAACTTCCTGATGGGAGGGCGAACTCCCTAACCACAAGGCTACCAGCTACCCAAGTAGTTAGCGATTGCACTGTGGCTGGAGAAAAGTTACTGCTTTTGTGTCGCCATCAATGTTCAAATCAAACTTACACCTTCACCAGAATGATACTCAATCCACAAAACAGTTAACATACACTACTGACAAAAGTATTGGGACACCTCACCATTAAACCAACAGGGACTTTAATGACATAGCATTTAAATACATAGACTTTAATGGTCCCCCCTTTGCAGCTATAACAGGGTGGACGTAGCTCAGTGGGTAGGATTCTTGCCTCTGGACCAAGAGGTCGTAGGTTCGAATCCTACCTTCAGCACCACCAGTGGGTCCCTGAGCAAGACCCTTAACCCTAAGTTACTCCAGGGGGAATGAAAGTCGCTTTGGACAAAAGCGTCATCTAAATGCCTTAAATGTAAATTTAAATGTTTGTTATATGAGGTGTTTCCCAATACTTTTGTCCGTATAGTGTATTATTCCGAAGATTTAAAAAGATCACTTCCAAAATAATAAAATTTACATCACTTTTAAAAAATAACAATAATCCGTATACTGGGGTCAAGATAGACAGTACAGATGTAAATTAAAAAGAAAGTAGCCCTTATGGTCATATGGACACACCACAACATAGCACAGCATTCTTTCTCTGTATTTAACCCACTCACCAAGTGAAGTAGTGGGCCAGGGAGCAGTGTGTGGAGATGGTACCTTGCTCAAGGGTAACCAAGTGGCGCCACTAGCAGTCCTGAGATTCAAACCCATGACCTTCCGATCACAGGGGCATCTGCCTAACCACCAGGCTACCAGCTGCCCCATGTGAATGCCAATTAATTTGACCCAATTTTGTTTCATACCTGAAGGTAGTGAGGGTTTTACTCTGAGGGGAGCCCTCTAGTGATGGTGTTGGTGACAGTTACCATTTTTTGGAGAGTGCATGTCAGGTGTGCCCAGTCCTCATCCTGGAGATCTACCACCCTGGAGAACTGAAACGTAACACACAAGGCTCTAATAGTTAAATGCCCCCTAAAGGTCATAACTTACATCAGGTGTGATAAGTTAGGGCTGTAGATCTAAAGAACCCGTCCTGAGCATCTCCTTGACTTAGAATGAGTAAGGAACCTTAGGAACTGGGTTCCATGAAGTACCAAAAAGGGTTCTGCTGTCGTTACAAGTAACTGAACCCTTTTCTGGTGTCCAGTTCATCACAGGTCTTGGTGTTCATCTGTAATAGACAGTAATCTGCCCGTATGACTCGAAGTCACGTGTACAAATTCCATTATTAAGTAGGCCAAAGGTGTGGGTGGGCCAAAACTTGAATGTGGGTGTGTAATGGAGACTGAGTTAAAGTGAAAGATGTCACTGCAGTGTAAAAAAAGGATTGAAAGAATATTCTCCCCAGACGTGAGTCACTGAGACTCGATAAAGTCACATGGAATGGAGAAAAAGCGAATGAGTCACAGTTATGCTCCAGCAAACACAGCATGATGTCAATGGAACACCAATACAGACACAAATACTTTCCAACAACAAACACTGCTGGCCCTTCGCCTCTCCAGGTCGATCATTGCGTTCTGCTGTCTCTCATATGCTCTCCACTATCTCAAGGTGAGTGTCCAGGATTTAGTGAGGTGTGAATAATGCTGACTGACGATCATCCTCAACCTGCCAGGTTTCCACTGTGATGGCATCAACAAATCACATCTTTGAGAGTAGGGAACGGCAGGCGGAAGTGAACGGACACCTAAAGCATGGGGCTTGTGAAGCCATTTATTAAAATTACTGGTGACACGTTTCTCATCTCTTCATAGTCAGGTGCAAAAATGACACACACACATGCATCTTACACCCTTAAAAAAGCCTTCTTTTACATAGAACCCCTAGCCACTTTAAAGCACAGTTGGTCCTTCTCTATAATGCAGAGCTGTGTGCTAAAGTTTGGACACTCCTGGTCGAATAATGTTCTGTGTGTAAACAAATATAAAACTTCTACAGAGAACTTTTTGCTGTACATTTTAAAACACAGTTTTAAACACTGTTTAGTAGCTGAATTTAATTTAAAGCAATAAACAAATAAAAATAAACTAAAATAAACTCAAACGTTTCACCCAGAAAATCAACAAAACCTCATTGAGAGTGTTCAGCTTTTTGCAAACAAATATAACATTCTTTACACATATAGAACCTAAACACTGTACAAAACTTTTTAATTGGTATAAAAATATGAATACTCTAACTCTAACCCTAAGCATATGAATTGGCTGCCCACTAAAAATAAATGTGCTTGAATGGTTATTCTGAGCAGTGCTATTTTGGTTCCATGGAGAACCTTTCAATGTTGAGTGGATGTTTCTGCATTTTGTGCATTTGATCAAGCGTACCAGGCTGATTAGGCATATTTTAGCCTTTCTGCTGCAGTGGCTGCCCATTGCCTTTTGCCGTACAAGTGTTTTGAGTCAACAGTATTTTAGCACAGGGATGCAGGTCAGCATCGCTGTCCATGGTAACAGCCTGCATGATCCAGCCTGGAAAGCACTGAGCTGTTGCTTTAATAAAAAGCTAAATTTTGAGAGTGAGAAGTGTAAACAACAACAAAGCAGTGCTGAACAAAAGATAGAGAATAAAAAGTAAAATGGAGTAAAATAGAATCATGGTCTCAATCATGGCTTTAAATAAATAAACTAAGTACATACAAATGTGTACTATATATATACTATATAAAAGCGTACATACAAATGTGTACTATAGTGCACTGGTGTCAGTCTGTCTTGCTCAGTGCTGTCCACTCCAGTCCTTTAGTCAAGTGGTCTGGAGCAGATCTGAGTGAAAAGCTGGACACACAAGCGCGTTTAGCAGTACGGACCTTGTGCACGAGCTCCTCGTCGTAGGCCAGGGTGGTGCTGGACTGGTTCTGGCTCTCCTCTGTGTCTGTGTCCAGGGTGGACCCGTACGCGCTGTCGGTGAGGGTCTCCCCCTGGTCCAGCGCCTCGGGCTCGCTCGTGCGCTCCATCTTTTGATCTAAAGAGTCTCAGCGCAGCGCGCGCTCAGAGTCGCCCTGGCAACTTTGTTCCTCCTCCACACACACACACACAACACACACTTAGCTCTCCAGACCCCCGTGCAGGGCCGGAAGTTTTCTGCAGGGCTCTATCAAATTTTCAGTAGTGAAGATTCTGCCACCGGGACAGAAGTGGGGCGGGGCAGGACGGGGTGGGGCGGTGCAGAAGGGGGACAGGGCGGGACGGGGCGGCACATGAGGGGGACTGAACGGGACAGGGTCATGGCTGGGATGGGGCGGGGAGGGGCGGTACAAAGGGGTGCGTGTTGCGTGTGCGTGTGTTCGTTCATCCTGATCGTGATTCAGAGGTTTTTTGTGTTCATTCAGCACCACGGAGAGCGAACTCAGCAGCCCTGGGAGGAGAAAGTTCCCTCACAGCGCAGCACACAGGGTGAAAATTCCTTCTCAGTATTTAACCTGTTCACCAAGTGAAGGCAACGGGGTGTGAGGACGCTACCATGCTTAAGGGTACCTCAGTGGTGCCACTGACACACCTGGGATTCAGACCTTTGACCGTCTGATCGCAGTAGCAACTCCCTAACCACTGGATCACCAGCTGCTCCAGCCATATACCATTACCATGAAGGTCTGTAACAGTAGTTATGTAGGTAGTAACATCCTTGTGAATGAAGCTGAGCATTGTTCAGACAGGTCTGCATCCCCATGTTCTATCAAAACCAACACCACTCACCCACACGCATCAGCTTTGGGTGCCCCTGGTTCAGCAGTTGTCCTTGCTTGGACCACTGTGTGTTGGGACCAACCCACAAAAATTGCTGAGATGCTCTGGCACATCACTATTCAGGCCACTAAGTCACTCAGAGCCTCACACTTGCCCACTTTTCTTATTTCCAACTTCAACTTCAAGAACTGACTCTTCACTTGTTGACTAATATTTTCCACCCACTGACAGCCCCTGTAACAAGAAAATCAATGTTATTCACTTCACCCATCAGTGGGTTTAATGTTGTGGTTCCTTATTCCATGTTCTCACGTATATTGACTTGTTCAGCCCACAGCAAAATCACTTGCATTCAATTCTTTACACCCACATCTGGTTTACTACCGTAATTCTTCAGGGAATGAAATAGTTTGCTGATAGATGCCTAAGAAGGTACATTTGAAGTTTTCAACCTGATATTTATTTACTTTGATCTTATTAAAATGAAAATGTCATTGATTAATATTATTTTTTCTAACCTGCTGGTGCATGGTGATGTAATAAACAGAATATGTTTCTAACTTCAGGACATTTTATGGAACATTGTGAAAAAACAAAAATTAAAGTTGTTTGTTGGATTTTTATGGTTTAATGTTTTTTTTTGTACCTAGCTTTGGACAAAATGGGATCATAATCAATGACAAAAGAGCTGAAACATAACTTTCTTTACATCCTCCATATGCCTATATTTATGTTTTGGCCATGACCCCACCTTAGCCCTGCCCTGCTTGTTATCCTGTTAACTTGTGTTCCTCTCCTCCCTGCTTAGGTGTTTATGAATGTCTAATCAGTGTCTGTACATGAACACACAACAGTGTGAACAGTGTGAAATTCTTTTAACCCCTTGTGTTATTATACCCCTTGTGTTTCAGTCTGTGCTTGGGGATTCTTCATAAAACTCTCTTGTTATTGTAATTTCTAGCTGTGCTGGTTTTCTTATGTCTTTGTTAGACCTGTTTATTTTCCCCTTTGTTTCTGCTCTGCTCTTGTTCTCTCTTTGACAATCTCATGGTTTTTTTTCTCATGTTTTCATGTTTTTGTGTTGGTTACTTGCCATTTTGTCTGAATCAACCCCCAAACATTTCACTATGCTATCATTTCATTAAAGATAACAGTAAGGCTGTCTGGGAAGACTATCTCAGTGACCTTTCCCACTAGGCAGCTCTGTACTAATTACTAAAAGCCTGCTGAGATTAGAGGGAGACTACACACTTTTCTCCACATCATTTCCTTGCATGCATAGTCTTTCTGTAGTTTTCGTTTTGGAAACTTTGGAGTAGTCCACTGTTTTCTCTCTCCCTCAAAAAAAAAAGAAAAACTGTCTCAAGTCTAAATCAGAAAAAGGTTGTGGGGACAAAACAAGTGATTTTGAAAACACGTCCCCTCTTGCTATAATGGTTCGGGCACCCACAATATAAAAAAAAGACCACTTAAAATCAGCATCTCTATGAGTATGACACGTCAGTGTCTGTTCAATTCCAATTCAAGCACCTCATTCTGCTTTATGAGGTACTGATTACTGATCACCTGAATCACATCTTATTTAATGAGGAAAAGTATAAAAACACTGCTGTAATCAACACTCTCCTCTCACAATGAGACCAGTTGGATGGTAAAACACTACTAGAAGTTTGTTAAAGGTCATTATTGCAATTTAGTTTAAGCGTGAACAAGAGATTTTGTTTTCTGTAAACACTGGATCATTTCTCTGGATCAAATACTGGATCAATTTGATGTTTTGTCATTTCCTTTAAAATTATGCTTTAAAGAACAATATTTTTATTCGGAAATGAGGAGAAATATTGTCAGTAGTTCTTAAAAACGGAGGCAAAGCTGTTCAGTTCAATACTTGCACCTATAAAAGATAAAACCCGAGCAACTGAACAAGTTATGTGGAACGCAAGTTGCTTTGGAAAAAAACAATATCTGCCAAATGAATGAATGTAATGTAACTGCGCCATGTCTTCTTGCATGAAAAGGTCACCGATAGGAAAAGTTAGCAAAAAGGACAAGATTATGGTGGGTAGGGGTGAGTGGGGGTAAGAGAGAACACAGTGGCATTTATAATCCACAAACGGGGTCTTAGACTAAAAATGTTTGGGCAGCCGCTGGTCACATCACAAAAATGACCATTTATAGTCTTACATGGTGAGTAGAATGAGACGTTTGTGATGCCCTGTACAGGATGAGGCTCTGGGTACCTGCGATCCACGATTAAGCAGTTACAGAAAAGTCCTCCTTTATTTATTTTTTTATTCTATTCCTTTGAATTACCCTTTGTGTCTGATAATGTGTTATATAAATAAACTTGAACCTGAACCCTGTAGTCCATTAAAAAACCTTGGTGGGAGATAGAGGGATGTACAGTCCGCCTTTACTGTTTGTTTACAGGGTTGTGTTTTAACACAGTGGGTTATGTCACAAATAATTAGTGCTTCTCTGGAGACAGAGTGCTTCTACTGTGTATTTTAAAACCTCGCATCGATTTATAGCGTCTGTAATTTTGCCATAAAGCAGAAAATACATGTGGTGTGAATGAATCAATAAGGGAAAACAGCGTATCAGAGTCTTGCTGCACTGCTTTTATTTCAAGCTCTCCAACGTTGCATTTTTAATCAATTCTTTGTCTTTTTATGACTCCTCATTGATTATATTGTGGTCTGCTTATTTTTCCCATAGGCCCCATCTTGCCACACGCACAAACACACAATGACTGTATCTATTAGTCATTTCATTTGAGAACTCTAGACCTGTATCCTTTTCAATAAATGTCTCAGTCGTCTGAATAAGGCTTGGTTTATAAATCAAAATTAACCAGGTGTTATTACATTACTGTGAAAGACCTTTGCCTGTATCTACATGGCATCTAAGAACAGGAGGATCAATTTCCCTTGTTATATAACTGTGCTGATGAGGGATGTGCCCTCAGACCAGTTTTACATGCAAGTTTGGGAAACAACAGCCGACCTCAGACATGGGAGCCCTTTACAATTTCTGTGGATGTGTCATCATTTGGAGCTCAGCATTAGCCTCCATACAAGCTCTGTTTTTGCCTAAAGGAAAAATAATTATCTTTTATTGTGCCCTGTAGTTAAATAACGAGTTCTGAATACTAAATGAACATCAGTTATTTGAACTGAGATTTTGTTTCATACATAATAAACACAAGTTGAACATCAGACATCATAAGACTTCCACAATAGAAAAGTATTGGGGCATGTGACTATCCCACCCACAGGGACTTTAATGACATTGCATTCAAACACCTAGACTTTAATGATTTTGGCCCCCCTTTGCAGCTAGAACAGCTTCCACTCTTCTCTGAAGGCTTTCCACAAGATTTGGAGTTTCTGTGGGAATTTGTGCCCATTCATACAGATTATTTCTGAGCTCAGGCAATAATGTTGGATGAGAAGGTCTGGCTCACCATCTCCATTCCGTTCATCCCAAAGGTGTTGGATGGGGTTGAGGTCAGGACTCAGTCAAGTTCTTCCACACAGACCTCATCCAGCCATGTCTTTATGGAGCTGGCTTTGTGCACTGGGATACAGTCATGCTGGAATAGGAAAAGTTCTTCCCCAAACTGTGGAAGCATGGAGTGCAAAGTGTCTCGGTATGCTGAAGCATTAAGATTGCCCTTCACTGGAAGTAGGGGGCCTAGCCCAAACCTTGAAAAACAGGTGTGTGCCACTACTTTTTTTCATATAGTGCATCTCTCATGCCAGTTTCAAGTGTGCTGTAAATGTTGTAAGCAGTACCACACTGTAAAAAAAATGGAATGTAACTGTTTTGTCTTAAAATGAACTTACTTAAAGTTCACAGAAAAACAATATATTTTCTTTATAGTGCAGGCAATAACCTGAATGGCTGGTGTATAATAATACTGAGGTTTATGGTTATAGTAGCAGTCCTACTTGATTCTTAAATGTTAAGATAACGGAGTGAAAACTGCAGCTGCATTTCAAAGAAGCATGTTCATGCTCCAATGCACATTTTGAATCGGGTTTAGCCTATAAGGTAGAAATACTCATTCATACAGTTTTCAAAAACAACAGGTCACCTTCTAAAGCAAAAAAAGAGCAAACAATTCAATCAGCCAGTGTACCAATAATTTCACGTTTATTGAGCTTCTCTTGCACTTCACCATATGGTTCTCACAGCACCTTCCAACAGTGAAGCTCTGGCACGATGTCCCTCAACTACGACTCGTTTAGGAACAGAAACCTCCAGGTACCATTTCATGTCGGACCAATAGAGACAGATGATGACGAACGAGGGTCATGAAAAGACTATGGACCGAAGCAGCGTTCACGACGTACAGGTGAAAACATGACTTCCCTTGCTAAGAGGGTTATAAATAGAAAAATAATCCATTCATTCTCACAATGCACCACTAACATACTTTTGTTCTAAAACAAAAGGCTTCTCTGAAGCAAGATTATGAAGACAAAAAGGTCACTTAAAGTCATTGCAACAGCTGTTTAAAAAAATTAAATTAAAGAACGAACCTAGGACGGTGGATATGTTCATGGTCACTGCAGTTTAGAAACATGGCTTTTTAAAAACAAATAATTACCACTAATTAGCTGAGCAAAGACACCTTATTTTTCTCACCCCATTTTTGTTACACCAATCATATGTGCCCAAGGCCCATGTGCCCACTGGGAAACGCTTGTGAAAAAGACGAACACTGATCAAATACTGTATGACACCAAGTGACAAGTGGATTTTGGTGTATTTGACTGGTGATGGGTTTGGCCAGTCATCAAAAGCCTGTACTGCTTTGCAGAACTAGGTTGGAACAGCAGCTTGTATGCAATAAAATCAGATCAACAGGTGACAGAATGTAACCATTTAGTATCAACAGTAACAAACAACATTACTAAAGGGCATTTAGTTATAATTCAGGAGTAACCTGGCTGCTGAGTACCGAGGGGCTTGCATGCCACTAAAGCCCCATAATGGTCCAGGCTTCTGACACTTCGACACGATCTATGCTCCCCTATTGGACTCTATCCATGCTCCATCCACAGCTGTCCAACCTGAATGTGTTAGTTTGAATGGGATTTTTGTTCTTTAAAGTTCTTTAAACACAGGACCACAGCTGAAGGAGAAGCATGTATAGGCCAACTGGCTAAAAACTTGAATAAGTGGGAAACTCAAGTTTCATGACAAGTAAAGGAGCTTTGATTTGAACTCTGAGTGCAGCAGCAAGACAGCAAAAATGGAGCAGCAAAGCGACAAGCTTCCTCCACAGGCAAAAAGGGCACCGCCAGTGCAAAGTGGCTTTGATGGTGCTTGAAATGATTCTGTATCACATAATCCATGTGCTCTTACTGTTACTCTGGTTTAGCCATTAAACATTTGCAGTAACAGACAACTCAGTGGTAAACATCTATATGCTGTGGTTTTAACTGCAGCCACTGCAGCCACAGTGTTACAAAACTCTAATTCACAACAGTCTTTATCTTGTCTCCTAATGGACGGATGTCATTAACTGTGTTGTCCATTTAGTTGCTGAACTATACACAATGAATCCATGCGATGGTAATGCTGCACCTCTGTAAGCAGCATTTGAAACATGATCAGATGTGGCCAGCAGTCAGCTGACCTCCAACAGTGACTTCATAAACTTCATGACTTGCAACTCTGCCAACTGGTACAGAGAAGACCTTTTGTCTTACAGTAAAGTGCACTTCATCGATCTGCTTCTGAAGTTCGAGTATTAATGCTTCAAAATAAGCACAGAAATACAGACCAGAGGATTCCAACCACTCGCCTTCAACAGGTAGTAGAGCTGCAGATAAGGATTTTGGCCACACTTTAAACAGAAGAAAAATGTGCACTTCCTTTCATTTGTCCTGTAAATACAAAAAAAAACCCAAAAAAACAAAACAAAAAAAAGTGTACAAGTGTTGAGGTGAAGAGCTCTTCTTCATCATAGCCACTCGAACCAAAATCATATGTGGACACACCTCAAAGCTTTGTAACATGTATGAGACATCTGAACAAAGATACATTAAGGTTATAAAATGTCCAGAAGTCCTCATGTGCAAACGTCAATAATTGCTCTCCCTGACAAGTCCTATACCCTCAAAACAGCAGGTGCCTCAAACACACCCCCGTGGGACCTCCAGCAGTGGGACGGCCTGAGAGACCTTACTCCGTAAACATCACTCACAGGGGCCATCCTCCAGGCCCCACTCTCTTCTGTAGTTCATTTTAGTGTTCTTTCCCCTTGTTTGCCCACACTTTTGGGGCTACCTGATGCGGCCGTCACTTTTGACCGGCCCCAGTTCTGATTTTGGATCTGGGGACAAGGAGCTCCAGGTGGTCTTCGCACACAGTGTTACAGTGGGGCAGAGGGAGGTCTGGCTGGAGCAGATGTCTCCCGTCACCCAGAAAGCCCCAACCAAACTGTCCACCCAAGACTCCAGAGTCTTGCCCACCAGAGAGGCCTTCTTCTGGGCCGCCTCCAAGGCAGGCTCCATCGGGGGCAGCTTCAGCACGTGTGCCAGCTGCTGGAAGCCCTGCTCCATGTACAGGTTGCCAGGAGGACCAGCATGCAGCCAGCCATGTTCTTCTGAAAATACGTAAGTAATGAAACAGAAAGGAGAAAAGTATAGATTATTAGCATTCATAAGACTTGGAAGTCAGCTCACAAATTAGGGCCTGAAGCATCACAAAAGGTTTGCTTCACAAAAGGTTTGCTTTCATGCTTTTAGTTTCGTGCTGAAGAAATCTTCGATATTCTTGACAGATACACAAAGCGATTAAAAATCACACAATATTGTTCTGGCTGTAATCATCTGCAATGTATTGTTTACATATCCATATATCATATAAAGCACTGCTTCTAAGTTCCAACAATGGTAATAATTCCCATTCCTCAGATCCCAAAGGAATCCCTGTTCTGGGTATTTCTGGGCAAAGGAGTCAAGAGAGGGAAAGATTTATAACCCAGCTAAGCAGACTGCTAATAAAGTAGATTCATTGCTGCCACAAGCAGACAAAAACATCTGCAATATCTAGTAGTTCTTGTAATCTCAAAGGCTAATTCGAACAAGCCATACGAACCAAACAGTAATGTTATAAGCGCAGAGAGTGAACCCAATCACTGCTGCTAAACAACATTATGCTAAATGGTAAAATAATTTTCCATTTACTTGTAGTCTCAGTATAAGTGTTGGACTGAACTTACCATTGCGAAGTGGTTCCCTCCCTTTAAAAGCAAGAGGCATGACCAGGAAGCGTGCTTCTGCCACACGCTCCCATAGCCTCAGCACACGGACTGTCCACACTCCGGGCCGGAGGGGGTGCTGCAGTGGTGGCTTGTATTGTGTAAATTCTGCCTCTATGTCGACGTTGATGTCATAAGAGGCTGCTACCACCTGTGCTGGGTCTATCCACACAATAGTGGCTGTGAGGTTGGGGCCACGAGCCCACTTTTGCACGGCCACAGGCTCATCCAGAGGGCCCATCACGCCTCCAAAGTTCCTGAAGATTCTCTCCTTGGGGTCCCACTCAGTTCCAACCTGGAGGATGACAAGGAACAAACCATGCCTGATATGAGTACACACACAAATGTGAAAACCTTTAGAAGCTGTGAAACAGGAGTCAATAACAGAATGCACCTTGGGGGACCTGTGTGAAACGGAATCTCGATACCTTGTATACTCTGTATATTGTGGTATTGACAATAAATCTCTCTTGAATCTTAAATAATTTTACATTTACACACATTAAGACATTTCTAATGGCAGACAAATGTAGAGTCAGGCATCTTTTCCAAGGACCCAAAGCATTCCACCATGTCCTTCAACTGTTCTTTTCTCATACACAAATCCAAATATACATCAATACTACATTAATTACTGCATTATTTACTATTTTTCACCTTTGTTACCAAAATCGCCCTTTTTTATTCAGAATTATAACTTGGAAGCAGACTACTTTAAAATATCAGGTGCACCTCTTAATATAGTAGTCTCAATATTTGCAATTGGTATTAAATTTTACCCATCATTCAGAACTGTACATAAAGAGCAATCCAAAAATGTCAAAACTTCTAACTAGCTTGTAACATGTTGCTGTGCCTGAGCTAAACAGTCCTATAGCTGTTCAGTCTTAGCAAGATCAGCAGGTTTTTTATTTTTTATTTTTTAAGGTTAAACTCGAACACATTGTCCTAACATTATCACTCATCCTCTCCATAGCCTGCAGCTATGACCCTTACTGCCAGTTTCACCTCTTACCTCCAGGTTCTTCAGCCTCTCAAACTCATGCAGATTGCTCTCAAGTTGTAGAGTTGCCTGGGGAACAGCCCAAACCTCCAACATTTCTCTGCCTCCAGACACTACACTCTGCACCTCTTGTCTCACCAGGTAGCCCTGGAAACGGTCATCATAGAAATAAAGATGCACCGACACCGGATAGCCAATGGCCTCAAACCTGTTGAAAAATGGAGAAACAGGGGCAAAACGTACTTTTAAATACCCTGGGCTTACTGCAAAAAAGACCAAGGGACAGTGTAATATAGACAGACTACTAAACGATCACTGCTGATTTGCCAAGGAACTAACTTTTTTGCTGAGTAATTGAGAAAGTCATTCAAATCCCCAACAAATAATGAAAAATACAAACAACGCTGTATTGCTGAATGCTCTGAAAATGGTGTGAAATAACAACCATCAACAAATGTTCAATATGTCACGCACTTCTTGACTCATGGATGACTATTACTACTGACTCAGCCGTGACAAAATTGGTGTGAAAATCACATCATGCAGGTTTTCATAAGCAATTCACACATACTTAAGGCAGAACACATTGAGAACTCTGATTCACTGAAAATCCAATAACAAAAAAATACTTATAGAAAACGCACTCAAAAACTAAAACTGAAATGCACAGAGACTTTCACAAAGGCAAAACAGATAGGTCGCTCCTTTAGCCATCTATAGTGACTGTGTGGGCTCACCTGCATGCCTCACTGCTAGCATGTGCAGCCTCCTGACTGTGCAGACCCAGTCTGAAGAAGGAGGAGTAGGCCGTGAGGGCAACATCACTGAGTGTGCCCACACCGTCCTCCCGCTCAAAAAGACTCTCCCAGTAGGCCTTGAGTGCCACCATGCCTGGGGGGTAGTGACCATACAGGTGGGTGTCTAGGATATCTATAGCCTCCTGGTTCACTGTGGACTCAAACTTGCGGGCAAAGAATGTGGGCCTGGTCAGCTGCTGTTGAGGGGAGAAGAAAATATTGCAGAGTCAATACACTACAGGCGCTGAGAATAGCTCCAGATACATGATCTAAAAGGGACAACATTTAATGCCTTGGAGACCTTACACAACAAATCGCAAAAGATTATGAAGTGCCTGAGTGCTGTTTGAGTTTTGCAGATTTTGTATGCTGGCTAAAAAAAAAAAAAAAAAAAGGATCACACATAAGCTAGAGATTCACAGAAGGCTCAATAAGAACACATACCTTGTATCTGCACTCATGTTACATTTTAAGCATTGTATACACTTACTGACCACTCTGTTAGATACATATGAACTGCTGATTCATCTTGAAGATTATAAGTTACTTATAATTCATCAGACGCTGCACATTTTTATTCATGTTCTACTCCATCAATAGTGTTGGATGGGTATATTTGGTTGGTGACACAAAGTGCTTTAAAACTCCACTCTATGTAGCGCACACAATCACTGACACGCCACCATCAGATCAGTGTCACCTCTGTACTGAGACAAACCCATTACCTAAATAATACCTGCTCATTTATGGTCCTGGGAGGGTTGTGACTGATGAATGCAGTACAAAGGCCGAACAAATATTCCAGAGCAAACAGATGGACTATAGAGCTATAGCACCTGTTTGGTAAGTGGCACTTATAAACGTATATGCATGTATGAGTGTAAAACCAAGGTAGGTGGCAAAAAATGAAAGCAAGTGTATTATTATATTATGTATTATAACTACACTATATTGCACAGTTTCATGATTTACGAATTGCAAGTTTCTTTAGTCTTCAGATGTATAGATATTTTGGTACAATTATATAGTTGTGAGCAAATTTGACATTTTACTTTGTCTCAAATAAAAAAAATCATTTGTATTTTCCATACAGACTATCTCAATAGTTACAGCTGAATCTCTCACACTCAGTGAACATCACTGTGCAGAATTAAAGGCCAATGCTTTGGAATCAACCCGCGATTCTCAAAAGCCTAGTATCGAGGAATTGATTCTTTTTGGATGCTAGAACACTTCACATATCTTCTGTGATGACACATAAGGCCCATTTTTTGTTGCTTTATGCAGAACTTGCTCTGTGTGAATCTCATTTTGAATGAATAATACACTACACATAAGCTTACGTGATTCACTCAATCAGAAAGCTACTTCAGTACATTAAGTTGTATGAAAACGAACTGGGCCCTGGGCTCTTCACTGACCTGAATTCGGATGAGGTCAGCAGGTTTGAAGTCGTTGGGGGAGCAGCCGCACCAGTCCACTATGTGCTTGTACTGGCACTTGCAGCCCAGCTTGCGGTTCCAGTTAGTCACGCGCAGGTTGTTGTCCACTAGCGTGTCACACATGTGGCTGTTGCCCAGCACAGTGTGAAAGAAAGACTGAGAGGTACACAGAAAAAATTGGACGGAGTTACATTTCTTCCTCTTACAGCATGGTTTTGGGTTTAGATAATGGGCAGTGTACCAGAAACATGGGAATAAAATCTATAACAGTGTATTAGATTCTGTGATGTATGAGTGGGCCCTAGAGTATTGATCTTGCTCTGAATCTACACCAGATATCTTTAATACAGCAGCAGAGAGTGAACAGGCACCTCGGCAGGGAGCAGGGCGTAGGTGTAGAATTGCTTCAGTCCAGTCACCAGCTCGTCCTGGGAGGTGACCACATATTCCACAAAGCGGCGTGTGAGTGAGAACCAGTCCGAACCGCCAGACACGTCCAGGCCCTCGGGGATGGTGCGCTCGCCCAGCCGCCACATGTGATTATCACACTCATGGAAGAGCCGATCCAGTCCCTGCTTTTTAATGAACCTGTAGAGCACCAGATGAAAGCAAAAATGAAAGAAAGAAAAAAAACCAACTTCACACTGTTTCTACCTTAACCACAATTGTAACTGAACAGCCAAAACATGTTTGTTTTTTTGTACCAACACTATCAGATAGAGGCTAATGTACCTTTTAGAAACACAAGGTCAATCAATAATTGTGCAAACTAAGAAGGGGAGGGCGGTAATATAGGAAAAATATAACATCACAATACATCAGGGGTGTACTGTGATGTTAACTCCAGTCCAAGGTCCTGCACGTTTAGGTGATTTCCCTGCTCAGAAACACCTGGTTCACCTCATTAGTTGATGACCAGGTTTAGTGAATGTGTTTGAGAGGGGGAACCCCTGCAAAACATGGAATGAGCAAAAAAAACCAGCATAGTACATTTATCTTGTGCTGACAGACAGCTTTCTGTTACTATATGGTTACATTGGTGGTTGCTGTTTACAAGCCAACTATTGGCCTAAATTTTTTTTTTATGAAACATGAAGTTTAGTGCTACAGAAGCATTTAAAACAGTTATTTAAAACAGTAATGTAACCCTGTCACCCCCCACGTAAACGCGTATAAACTGCAATCAAATTGCATGGACTTGTTAGGCATCAAAAATGGGCAAACATACAATATGGCTGCTATTAGTCTTTACAGTATGCGATTATGAATGTACACAGTACCAAGTAGTGCGTCTGAGCTTGCATTAGTTTTTAGTTACATCAGCCTTGAAAATTGACGAAAGTAAAGAACTACAGCTAAAAATCTAAAACTCAAACACATTTGATTGACTCCAGAAGAACTGTGCAACAAATTTACACAACTTTACAGCTACTATAGATGCAGACAATCAGACACATGTCTGGGGTCCAAAATTTGCCGCTTCAGTTTTTTTTTGCCACTGAAGCCACGACACTAATGCTGCTAACTAAAAGCGACCAATCGCCTCAAATCTTTTCTGTAAACATCTCCCCAAAACCTCTATATCTCTCTCAAACTGCACTCTGCTCTTCATTAAGTTGGTACTCCAAATATGTCTTGGCTGACATGGCACTTCTTAATCAGACAAATTTAAACATAGTTATTTTACTGACTTTTACGGTCTATTGTGGATTAATACTTTACTGATGAATGCGTTCGGTTACTTCATTGATTACTGCAGTGGCTTAAAAGTCTATGATGTACCCCATTTCACTGATTCTCTAAACATTAATATTATGCAAGTGTGTAGTTTTACATAAACTAATGCAATACAGTATCATAAGTGCTTTCTCTCTATCCTAAGTGTTTTCACAGTAGATGAGCCACCGAGTAAACAGTCAGCATTAAATACACAGCGTGTATTTTCGGATTTGCATGTCAATGAGTCAGGGGAAAGAAAGTGGAAAAGATGGTGACCAAGCTACCTGGCGTTCTCTCTGCCGTGAGACTTCAGGAAGTTTTTGTCACGGTTCTGCGAGAGAAAAACCACCAGCTCATCGTTGGTCCTGTTTGGGGACGATAGGAGAAAGGAGAGAGAGACATGAGAGAAAAAAGAGAGAATATAAAAGAGCTGACTGGAGGCGAGCGGGGATGAATGTGATGACTTCCTCTAGATGGAATTATCCGCTCCTGACAGGATTTGGTGGTCATCAACGTCTCTGTGTGCGTTGGGCCGTAAATGTCGATTTAGCTTTTCTTTTTTTTTTCCTTTTTCTTTTTTGAACTGCACGGTTGGTTGTGGGGATTATAAACTGCCAGGAAACGCTCTGATGTGTCTGGAGGGGGGGGAAGCTTCCAAACTGATAGAGGAGAAAGAAAGAGAGAAATGTGCCAGCTTCACCAAACACTAGCACAAAGAGCTTTCACAACATGCAGCTCAGGGTCAATACCTGCAGCCACAAATACCGGTGCCTTTGCTGCTCACAGCCAAGGCTTGCTTGGTCTAACCTGAGTGAAGAAGATATCACCTTTATGAACTCCATAGCAGGTGGCGAACGTTCCTGATGCATGGTACAGGCACTTTGTATGCAACAGCCTCAACGCTTGAGGCTCCATTATTGAGTGTTTGCGTCACTGCAGGCATGGTGATGTGTCTCATGTGTATACCCTCACATTTTCAAAATCATTTTGCAAAACCAGTTGGTAAACAGAACCGGTTGTGCGTTCGGATCCCAGCAGCCCCCTGAATCGTTTTATCAAAAACTGATCATACAAATCAGTTTAAGCTGTGGTCACAGCAGACTAGATGTTTAGGTTTTGTAGCCTTCTGAGGGTTACTTGTTATGGAAGATTCCAAAAAGAATATCTAAATGCTGTAGTAGTGTATAGTTACAGCACACAACTAAACATAATTATATCAGAAAATTAGAGTGATGCGCTAATTAACATACTACATGAAGAGCCACCCCCTCAGAGGCCAATGCTCAGGAAGCAATGAGGTCAAGCACACCAAGTTCACCTCACACTAAGTTTACAACAAAATGTAAAGTCTGCAGCACAAAATCAAATTTCACTGATAATCCCATTGAAAAAAATGGTTGCGGGCAATCAAGACCAGGGTTTCTGTTTATCTGAGGTGTTCAATCTTGTCAGCAGAGGGTTAGTGTTTCTACAGGTTTTTATTTCAAACAAGCAGTTTCTCACCTGAATCAACATTGTTTAAATACCCGTTGCATTGCGCTCCTGATTTGTTGGTATAAAAATATATATCATATTTCTGCCTTAAGTCAAAAGCAGTACTCACCGAGGTCCAAGCAATACGAAATGCGGTCAGGTGAGGTTGAATCAGAGCAGGAATGTTGTTAGTCTCGACAACAACAGGTTTTTATACCAACAAATCAGGAGCGCAATGCAACGGGTTTTGAAACAATGTTGATTCAGGTGAGATACTGCTTGTTTGAAATAAAAACCTGTAGAAACACCAGCCCTCTCCTGACAATATACACACACCCAACATTATTGACAGCGTATTAAAATTAAAGTAGAAAATACCAAGAAATAACATTATTCCATTAATATAACATTAACAAACCAAAGGTATGATTCGAGAGAATCAAGGCTCACCTGGTGGGGAAGTCTGTGGCACTGAGGTTGATAAAGAAGTCCCACTTCCACTCAAGCATGGACAGCAGGTCCTGCATGCTGCGCAGGTAGGCTTTCAGCAAGCTGGCCCCACCCCAGATGGTGACCATGCGCCAGGGTGTGGCCCTCACGTTGGGGTACACCTCAGCCATCTGCAGAACTTCACGGTGCAGATAGTTGGACCGCTGCAGGAAACACACACACAGAGGTCAGACGGTGTTTACACAACGGCCCTAAACAGCGCTGCTGGGTCAGCATCAACTTTTCCACTTTTCTGTTTCAGGAGAGGTACCGTACCCGGGCAATGCTCATAGGAAGCTTCCATCTGTGAACTATAGCCTTGTTCAAATATACATAGCACTATCCAATCAAATATTGAAAAAAAATCTGAAATGACATCTACAGTCCGAAATGATTATACTGCTAATGTTTTAACCTTCTAATTAATATATATTAAAACTCCCCAAAGTGGTACATAATGATATCAAAAGGTATAGTCCAGTGAAGGTTTACACAACATAGTTGCACAAAAGACATGTCCTTGGCTATTACAAATACACATCTTTTAAAGAGGATGTGTATCTAATCTCCATTAGGTTCCTAAAGAACCAGTTCAGAACAACTACACTGGGTCCTGCGTCATGTGTGAATGTGAGCAGACACAACAAAGTGATACCCGTTCAGTCTGTTTCTTGCTTTTGACCTTAAAAAGCAATCCCTGGCTCTAGCTTTACTAAAATAAGATCACTGCACACACTGCCTTTTGTATACAGCTCCGTTTTTATCTATTTTTATCTTTTTAGAACGGTTTCTGAGGCTTTAGGCTCTGGTATGCACTACAGTCTATCACAGGGAAGTGTGAAACCCACAGCTCTGGCTAAGGAAAACAGAATCACAGAAGTGTGAGATGACTGACAGGAAAAACTTAGTCTGCTTGGTTTTGTGATTTATACAATTATTGTTTTTTAAAAAGTGATCAAAATGTATTTGGGTGGCTATTAGTACTATAACAATTCTGAATTGAAATCAATTTGTACTTTATTGGCCAATGGTGCACTACAGATTTCAACGACAGCCCAATGCTCCCAGTTGAGTATAGATTTAGGTTACACATATAGAAAGGCTGAAAGTGCTCAAGTAATGATATGAAATTTAAAGCAGTAAATACATGGCAGTAAAAGATGCACAAAGAAACAAAACTCACTGTACTTGCGACAGGTAGGTAGAATGTTCACGCAGCAGAGAAGGCTTTTACAGTAAGAGCATACTACTGATAACGCAAAAACATTGGTAAAGCAGTTATCCTTAAAATACTTCTAAATTTGAAGGTTATAATTTTAACCCAAGCTGAATCACGATACAAACCAAACCATGGCTCCGAAACTGAGAACTAAACCGCACTGTGAAAAGGGTAAATGTGTGTTCTGTGTTCTGTAGCACTTTTTACTATAAAAAAAAAGTTAGAACTTATAGGAAATGACAGATGACATAATGATTCAAAGTTAATCACTAGGAACAGGACTGAGGGCAGGTTGGCATTTTTCCCCCCTTTACTAATTTTAATAGCCCACTCTAGGTCGGCAACCTTGTAAAAGGAGAAGAAAATACATTACTGCATGTGGGTGTGCTACCGAGTTTTAGATTCTAGCTCTCAACACCTAATTATATTTAGAGCACAATTATATAATGATGTTTTAAACATAATGGAAAACAAGGCGAGGTAAGAAAAGAAAAGAAAGGAAAACTGTTTCCTGTGGAAAGCTTTGTCCTGCCTCCTCGATGCCTGGGGTGATTTTGAGAAGTGCAGAAAAATGACTAGAACTCGGCTTGGAGATAAGTTTTTTTTTATCTGTGCTCAGGAAGAAAGAGCAGATATCAAAAAAGCTTTTTGTTGACGGCTCTGTATGTGGACTTGCTGATTCACTGTCTGAAAATCACATATTTGCTGGTTAGAAGTTAGTTTTAAAACACTTACAACAAGACAATATGAAAACCCGAACAGACAGACCAAAGGGGGTGGGAACAAAGAGCAGACAGTGCATCACCATCTATCACCATCTATCAAAGACGGAAAAATGTACTCCCACTAACACAGTCCGACCACCCCTGGTCCTCCGTACATGTGTTTTTTTCAGGTAAGAGCTTGATGCTTTTCTCTAACCCCTTATTGCAGCCTTTCAACCAAACCCGAAAAGTGTTCTGAGTGCAGGCCACATTTGTTCAGGAACATACGAAGGGCGTCACAGACCTATTCACTGCACCGCATCTCCTATAGAGATCTCTGAGTGCTTCACCTGCTGAGCTATTCAACTTCCAGGCAGCCACTGCTTCATGCTGAGCATCTACTAGAGCTGGTTGCTACTGATAAAACTGAATATCCACATGTTTTCCAAATATTAAAGTGTCTGATTAAAATGTGTCATTGAATATCACTGTCTAAAATAAAAAGCCATGTATCTCCATTTTTTACAACTTATCTTCTTGATCTATCACATCAATGAACAACAAAACATTTATAAAGAAAAAAAAACTATAAAGTTTAAACCCAGAAATATATTAACCTAATATTGTTCCTTTGTGCTGAAATGTTACCATTTTGGAGATATTTCTGGGGTTTTTTTAGGTAATTTTTTAGATTACCTTATAAACCTGAAATTGCTTGCTTTTGCTGGACTGTTCTGTTTGTATCACTTCAAATTATGCTGAGGAGAACCACAAGACACAGAACTGTAAATGTTCACTGGAAAAGAAAGGCATTTTCTATTAGTTTAGGTTGCATATATTCTAAACTGCTCTTTTACAGCAAAATTAGGCAGCCATCAAATGATCCACACTTATTTCAAACTACTGTTTCTAGCCCTCCAAGATCTGCTGATGTTCAAAACCTAATCCCAGCAGTGGAACCCGGAGACCTGGGAACCTACCTTGTCTACATGGATGTAGTAGAAATGGTCTTTGTGATAGATGGCCTTAAGGAGTCGCTTTAACTGCCTGACGGCTCGGCCATGGACCATCAGCACGAAGGCCACCCTGACTGGATTCTCCACCTTAGACACATCGTTGTCTATGATGTCAGCCTGCTGAGCAGCACTGGACAGAACTACAAAGACACCAGACAGAAGAGCATATTATTCAGGCAAATTATGTTAAAAATATATATTTAAATAAACAAAAATAAACAAACATATAAATAACCTGGGCAAGCTCTACCCTTAAATCATCACGCTTTCACAGTTACAATGTGTCATTCATTGTTAAAACTGCATGACTGTTCATGATCAGCTCTTATTGCTTGTTAGCTACATTAGACTCGTAGCTCTAGTTATATCAAAAGTATTAAACTATCAAACACCAAATTTGTTTCGGGTGATTCAATAAGATTGGAGCAAAGCCTCTGAAATTTTCTTTAAGGCATAACTACACTGATGAAATACTGCCTACCATGCTGTGGGCAGAACTGAGGCAGAGACTGCGGCATCAGTTCTCCAGCCTGGTGCTGGCACACGATGTTGGCGAGCTCCTGACGGCATTGGCGAGAGCTGGCACGATGGAGAGCAGACAAGGCGTCCTTCCCCAAGATCTCGCATTTGGGTACAAAGTCACTGTTCGAGACTTGAGGGGCACCCTCCACGCTTCCTGGTTCTCCTGGAACGACCAGTGGGATCTTGCCTCCTTCCCCTGCCCGCATATCTGTGAAATTGCGGCTGCTGGACGGGTCATAGGGGGCAACGCCATCAGCCGGTGCGCCAGCACCAGGCACCTTAAGGCTCTTGTCCATAAGGGAGGACTTTGATCGGCGCTTGTTCCCCCTCCTGAGGTCTCGAGTGACAGCAGCCCGTTCAAACCCCTGCTTCCACCGGCCATGAGAGCCCCCGGACAGGGCATTCTGCCTCTCCCAGGATTCAGGATCCCTATTCAGGTCCTGATTGTTGTGATCAGGCAGTTTAGAGCGCCGGTGCTTCCGCTGCAGGAAAAGAGAGAATTACCAGCAGATTAACCAAACCGTTCTGAACCAAAATCTGTTTTATTTTGCCAAACATACTCATACGAGGATGGGCTGGTGAGTGCATACGCTAAACTGACCAAACAAATATAGGACTACTACAACTCATTGATGCAAAGCACAGCTATAATAAACAAAAGGTATATAAGGGCTAACACCTCCCCCTTCTGAAAACATTTCTGTCTACTAACGTGAACGAGCAAACGAGTTAGAAGTGATCTGAAAAGAGCCACATTTTCTGCATTCAACGTGAAACTTCAGAATGAAGAAACATAAGCAGATCCTTCTTGATTTTCAATGTATGGAAAGGCAAGTTGTGACATATTTTATGACGTCTCATCCATATTGTCTACAAAGCCGTCTTCAAACCCGTTTGAAACAATGGAGACAGCAATAAAGAATACATTTTTAAACAGACCAGAGAATGACTCACACCCAACAATAAAACCCAGTGATGTGACATGGTGAGGCCCCAGGGGCACAACTTTGTTTACTCTTATTATTTTGTCTTGTTTTTTTATTTACAGCTCCAATCTGAGCTATTTTTAAATACAGAGCCACCTCATTTGGGAGGAATCTGGGAGGAAGCAAGAAACAGGAAACTGAGATTTCTAATGAGGACACTGAGTCACGATGAAGGGGTGGATCAAGCCCTACACTCAATAAAACTAACACTTCAAAACCTCAAGCCAACAACAACTCAACATAGTGCCTTCTGATAGAAGACAACAAAGTAGTTTAAGATATTTTCATGATACAAAATGTAGTTATTATTGTGCCACTCCTAAATTTGGCTATGAAACCATTAGTAAGAAGTGTTTACATCAACAGGAGGGGGGCGAATAAATGTCAAAAATAAATGAGTAAGTTCTCCGAAAGTGCTGACAATAAACAGGATATGCATCATCACACACCCCTAGCATCTACACAGAAGACTGAGCAGGCCTCAGTTGGAACAAACACACGAACAAAGAACAATAACAAGGATAGAGAGTGAAGATCCACTAATCAAGTGAGAGAGAGAAGTGGTGAAAGAGAAAGAAAGAGCATCCAAGGAAGTGGGCTAGTTGGGCCTGCAAATAGAAAAAAGGAAGTGGAACTGGAGGGTTAACATGGTCTAAGCTCCCTAATAAGATCTCTGTCAGGGAGAGACCAAGTGGCCTTGGCCTCATCATCGTCCTCTCCAGCAGCCCCAGTTACAAGGTCCCATTAATTAGGCCTGCAGCTCCCAGCCCTGCCCGTTCCACCCTGCCGGGCACTACAAGGGTTAGAACTGTTTAGTAAGAAATTTTTCATATAGGATAGTTTAGTAGTTCTTTATATGTCTGTAAAGGAGGCTTGCCATTAAAAATGGAAGCAATTGCTTTTAGTTTACATAACAGCTGAAGGTCAATAAGCCAACATTACTCACTGCTGCCCTGTAAACCTGTTATTAACCAGAGCTGAAACAACTGCAGTTGACAACATAAAACTGCCCTTTCTGTGTTTACATTGCCATCACACCAAGAGAGAGTTCATGAATTAATCTGAAGAGGGCAATAGTTATAAGGGAGTAGAGCCCGAACGATTTATCGGCAGGCCGATATTAGGCATCGGCATTTATAATGGCCGATAAATGAATATTTCAAAAATAAAATAAAAACGGACAAAACACCATTCGACCATGTCATGAGTGTTGGTGTTGTATAGTTTGTCCACCAGAGGGCACTCTACACCGTCCCTGCTGGCAACACTCATGTATAACGCACCACACATCCTGCAACCTGCTGATCCAGCCAGAGTCGGGCAGAGAGAACCAGTTATCCGCGAGTGA
>JBBPDB010000028.1:10773252-10784471 GCA_037974465.1 Brachypetersius altus | reverse complement strand
AGTCTCTGCAGACACAGCAGCAGAACCACATGCAGGGGTGTCATGCTTTAAGAAGACTATGTTGAAGAAGTTCTGAAGATTTAGTGTGTAGTCTCTACATAGTCACCACACAAAACTGAGAACTGTATATGGTTACTACAATCAGATTTGTAGCGTCATCTTTAATTTGGTCTGGAAACTTGTTTTAGTAAGAGGAGACTACCACTAGAGGCCATAGTGTCTGCAGCTTATTGTTTTTTTGGGTTGATGACAGGAACCAAAGATCTGATGTCGCTTTGTCTGAAACCTGATGCTGTAATCCTAGCACATCCTAAAATGCACACTGTACCATATGGAGCTTTTTTGTACACTTGTTCAATAATTCAATAACTGACTAGTCGATTCGTCCTCCATCTGTGGTACAAATGATTTCTTCTGTGCAAAACAACAGGCCCAAAAGCTTCATGCTAGAAAGGATCAGTCTAATAATAAAAGGACCAAAAAAAGTCCACTTTCTTTCCATACGTGACACCACTGGCAACTAATCAACCAATTGCTGCAGCCCCACAATAAAAATCTCAAGTTAATGCCCGCTTTCACCAGATGCACGTTTAAGTACACAGGTGATAAGTGTCACGTCGACACCAAAGCATTGTGCAGTAACTCGTCTCCTTGGTTTTCTCGAAGAGCGAGAATCAATAGCCTCTTTCATGACTCTGCCATCATGTCTGGTGTATTTGTCTAGAGAGAGGTCACACTTGCTCGTAAACCAGACTGTGGCGTGAACACTTCGTTCTTGTGCAAACAGCAAAAAAAAGATAGCATATGATAAAAAAAGGGTCTCTCCCTCCAAGGCCCGTGGCCTTAAGCCCTGTCAGGACCATTACATTCAGCAGGGTCCCTGCGGTCTGGTCGGGGACAAGAGTTGTCATGCCGAAGCCCCCGCAGCTACTCCTCATCATAGATGACACGTCACGTTTACAGTCCACGTTTGCACTCGGGCTTGTACCCGAGGGCTGTTTTAGCTGCATCTCAGCCACTCCAGCTCGCTCAATACAGCAGAATTCCTCCCAATGGGAAGAAACATCTGCTTATCCCCTCGACTCAAGCCATGGCTTGTTCTATAAGAAATATGAGTGCACTGTAACAGTGTGTGCAGGAGCTGAATCCTTAACACTCTTTTCCTCAGGTGTCCAACAGTGCCAAGCCCATACCCTTAGACACCATTCGGAGGCTTCTACTTGGAGAGTGAGTTGAGGTGAGATGGAGCGGGGGTGCGTACCCATGAGGGCTAATTATGAGCCAGGCTTCTGGAAAACTTTCCAGTGCGGATGCAGGCTGCTCCAGTTCAGGAGGGACAAAACAAGCAAAACAAGCCTTGCCTTCGACCAAATTAAAGTTACGCTTCACCCCGAAAATAACAACGAGGGCTAATAATGAATGAAAGTCAGAGGGGACCCGTTAACACAAGCTCATCTTTTTTGAGGGTTATGTGTTCATTCAGCACCTCAGAAAGGATCACGTCGCTCGTCCATGAGCGACACACTGCTCCAGCAAAATCTATGCTGAACGTGGCACTTTATTAGGAGAGCACTGTATCATATATCAGGTCTTACTGACAGGCATCTCAGCAGACCTGCCTGTAAAATAAAAGGCAAACTCTCGGCTTGAAGTTCAATGTTAAGACTGTGAGCTTAACCGTTTAGCAGCCTACGAGGCTCTTAGTCATCTAGGTCACTGAAATGACTAGCACGTAAAGACTCACATGCGTCCGGTACATCGGTGAACACGTTTCACCACTAATCTAAAGGATCTAATGTTGATCCTCATCATGGTATAAGTCTGCCTGTCTCATCTTACCACTGCTGAACAGTCTTCCAGTCACTGTGCCCCAGCTTTTTAAGAACATAATGCGATCCCAGTGATCTAAAAGGCATTTGGCAAGCAGCCTAGCTTTCAGGTTCCCCTTGACTAAGTTTCCCCCTTTAAGTGATCTATGTAGCATATGCACTATATGGACAAAACTATTGGGACATGCCTGAAGGGCAATATTAATTTAATTTCATTGTACCGAGACATTTTGGACAGACTGATACAGTTTGGGGAAGGCCCTTTTCTATTCCACCATGACTGTGCCCCAGTGCACAAAGCAAGGTCCATAAAGATATGGTTGGATGAACCGGGTGTGGAAGAACTTGACTGGCACGCACAGAGCCCTGCCCTCAACACCGTCTAACACCTTTGGTATGGTGTTAAACTGGAACGGAGATTGCAAGTCAGGCCCTACTACAGAAACACTCCTGAATCTTAGCCTTCTAAGAAGAGTGGATGCTTTTCTAGCTCTGCACAATGGATCAACTCCTGATTAAAGCCAATGTATGTAAACGCAGTGCCATGACAGTCCCCGCTGGTGGAACGGTCAGGCGTCCCAATACTTTTGTTCATGTAGTGTAAATCAGTGCATATTTAATCACAGACAATCTGACCCCGTTACGGCGCTGGGACGGCGATTAGGAGATCAGAAGAGCCACAACAGCATAGACACGACAGCACATTCCTCACACCCGTTGTAATTTAACGTGCCTGGTCACCGTCATATCGTAGCCTGCTTTAACCGTTACACCAGACAGTCTGAAGCATTACAGACACGTTAGTTTCATTCAGGTTTTCTATTCTGATGAGCTGGATAACTGGAAAACTACCGAGATGCAGAAGTTAAGTTTCACAACCACGCCACGACATTGCTGACCAGTTAAGAACCAAAGAACGACATTAACTCCGCTTAAACAGCTAAAAGAAATCGCTAAAAATAGCTAAAAGCTACACCTATAGATTTCCTCTGTTACAATGTTAACACCAATGGAAGAGTTTTAATGAGGGCTGGACCCGTTTACATTAACATACATCAACAGACATCAACGCTCGTGTACAGACAGGAGGCTATTTAGCACATTTAACATATAATTCGTGTGTATGAACATCGCAATTGCAAATCAAACTGCAAACCGGTTAAATTAGACGCTGTTAAAATACAGAATTACAGTTTTATTGCCAAGTGTCGCCGCTAAGTTGGCTAGCTAGCGGACTGAAGTACACATCAAATGGAAAGCTGGCTAGCTGGTTAGTTTCTCGTTCTCCAAGGCAGAGGCTTTTCTTAAAAATCCTTCTCACCTCCGCCTCTCCTTCCTCCAGACTCCGGAGACTCCATACCACCAAGCCCTGGATCAGGAGGATGGTCAAAGCGGCGGCGATAGCGAGTTTGTACCGTCGGAGCAGCTTCTGTACACGGGTGCTCGCCACCATTTTCCTTCCCCCGTGGTTTACATTCGGCAATGAATCGCGTTTTTGAGAACGACTCAGTCGGAGGAGTCGGTTCTATGAACGGCTTCATTGAAAGGCCCCGGTGAGCCAAACGATTCTGAATCCGACTCCGAGCCTGGACTGAATAAACATACTCGCCACCTTTTCTGATTCCAAGTCTAAGATTTTATCAGCCAGTGGAATTTAAACCACAACACGAAAATAAAACAGTGTTTAATAACATTGTATTATTTTTGATTTCATCTTTCCCAATCCATCATCACCATCATCTATCTATCTATCTATCAATTCTTTTGCACGCGCCTTTAACAGAAATCATCCAAGTTTGCAAAACATTACAGCCCCGCATTTATATTGTGCATTTTATTATTATTTAATGATTGTTCACCTATTTTACTTGGATTTTATTATTAGACTGAGATTTGTATTTATGTATTATTCATTTATTAGTTTACTTATGTTTCAAGTGCCTTTAACAGAAATCAGCTAAACTGGCAAAACATCTTGGTCCCACTTTAGCAATACTAATATATCCTTTTCATTTGTTGGAATTGAAAATGTATTTGTTCCACAAAATTCTTAACAGAAATACAGTGCTAGTCTAACACCTTGCATATGCTGAACACTAGACATTAAGCTATCAGTAAGATCAGTGGTTTAAAAAATGAGGAATTCACAATCAGTTTGGGTTTTCTGCTACTCTTTTGTAAAACATAACTACAAAACACAATGTACGGTACTTAACTCTACCATAATTTACCCCTGAAAATACACCAACCCACTTCATTTGAATTAAGCAGCTGTCAATTTCTGAAACTGACCCCTTAATTTTGCCTTAAAATTAACCTTATATTTAGCTGAACATTTGAAAAAGTAAGGGAATAATTTAGAAGTTTTACCCTTTAATCAACCTTAATCTTATTTAAATTAAGGTAAAAATTAAGGTAATTTAAAGTGGTAAAACCAAGGAGTTTGGTTTCATAATGGTTGTAGCATTGTAAATACATGTAGCATTATAACAACCCCACAGATTAGCCCAGGACAAGAGAAATGCTCTGGACCAGGGATCCCAGACCCTGGAGTCGGGGAGGTCCAGCATCCAGCACAGTTTGGTAGTTCCCCATCTCAAACACACTCACTAAACCTAGCAATTAACAGGTGAAATGAACCAGATGTGTTTGAGAAATCATCAAACTGTGATGGACGCCAGCCAACTGGAAAGCAATCTGTTTAAGGCTGTTAGCAAGTGTCTCAACCAATCAAAAGACATTCCTCATTAACAGTAGATGGTGCTACAACACAGGAGGGGATGTCCCAGCGCTTCATGCTGGCAAAGTCAGCCCCATCAAAACACCAACATAGTGAACACTGAGGTCAGAGACAAATAAATACGATCTTTGGCTTTCTAATGAGTTAGATTAAGTTTCATAAATTTTTAGAAAATGATGCTTCCTTTAAAATGTCTCATCAGAAGATGAGTCGTCTAGACTTTCATCAATAAAATACTACTGAAACCTCCGAGACAAGCTTGTTGTTTCATTAGCCAGCTGTTGGTAAAACAAAATAAACCCCAAAAACAACAAATTAATAAACAAACAAACAAAAAACAAAGCCCGCCCACATAGATTTGTCTCAAAACGTCTACCCAAACGTCCTCCTTCCTACAAAACGAATCATCAGAAGTTTGGTTTTGTAGTCTTTAATCAATAAATATATGATTGAAACTTCTGTTCCACCGTTGTTGTTTCTTTTGTCAGCCAGAGGTAAAACAAACAAGTAAACAACAACAAAAAAAAACAGTCTCCCAACAAGTTCCTCCTTCCTTTAAAATGCATCATCAGAATGTGGTTTTCTAGTCTTTAATCAATAAAAACGCCCCCTGAAACTTTTGCTTTTTACATTGTGTTTAGTGAGGGTTACATTTTACAGTAAGTTTTGTTGTTAGGGTTACAGTTTACAATTGGTTTTGTGGGGGTTACATTGTCCATGTGGCTGTGTGAGGGTTACAGTTTTCATGTTGGCTGGAAACACAGCTGAAGCTGAGGTAAGGAGCAGATAGTTTTATTTCACTTCCAACACCTTTTAGAAAGCCCAGAGTACCCCGTTCATCTCCTAGCCAACCAAGGAATGCTGTGGGAATGCCATGGTTCTCTATGGCTGGTCGTGCTGCCTTCACACTGTAAGTTCAGTGTTTTGTTTTGTTTTTGGTTTGTTTTCCTAAATTAGCATACTCAGACCAGCCTCCACTCTTTCACGCTTTCCTGCTCGCGTCACTGCAGCTTAAAAGATGTACGGAGGGGAGTCGTGACTGTCATTCACAACTTTTGCCCTCCAGGACGGGGGATCGCACCGAGATGGGGAGAGAGAGACAGAGGGAGAGGGAGGGCAGAGGCAAGTCAAACTTCGCTGTTTAGCTGCTATGACACGACTCGACCCAGTCCTCCGAGATGTCCACCGTCGTTTCTCCAACCGTTTCGTCCACGGCTTTCCCAGCGGAGCAGCTCACCATCATCGTGGCTTCATGTAAGTCATGACTTTTTTTACTGAAAATACAGCTCAGTTTTCCTCCCAGCATGACCCTCAACAGAGCTCCACCACAGCTTCTCGTTTAGATGTACAGGGCTGGTTATAGGAAGCATTTTATTTCTGTGATTAATTTATCCTTTCGGTTATGTACTACTAACTACAATGTACACTACATTGACAAAAGTATTGGGACACATGTCCATCACTACTACAGAGACTTTAATGACATGGCATTCAAATGCATATACTTTAATATGAAGTTGGTCCCCATATGCAGCAATAGCAACTTCCAGGAGGCTTTCCATAAGTGTTTCTGTGGGAATTTGTGCTTTTTCATTTACGAGGTCAGAGTCAGACACTTCATTATGAGGTCAGACACTGGTGTTGGGCGAGAAGGCCTGGCTCGCAATCTCCATTCCAGTTCATCTCAAAGGGTCCAACTCATCCAACCATGTCTTTATGGACCTTGTGCACTGGGGGGACAGTCATGATGGAATAGAAAGGGCCTTTTCCTCAAACGGTGTCCACAAAGGAACAGGAAGTAGCCCAAACCCTGAAAAATACATATACACAATACTTTTGTCCATATAGTGTATGAACCAAAGGTGACAATTACAAGGATGAGAGCATGATAAAATGAATAAAATCCTCCATTAAGCCTGTCTTTTTAACCCTGTCTTTTAAAGGATATAAAATATCCCTGACAGAATAGTATGGACTTCTCCTAAAGAAGAGTCTAAATCACCAAGATCAACAAATAACCTCCTTTGTCATCAGTGTTTCTTAAACCTTTATGATACTAAAACATCTGTGTCTAAATCACTTGACTAAAATGACGCACGCTATAGTTTTTGGCTCTAGGAAATCTGTGTGAGAGAAAATTGATGTACATTATTTTTCCACTTAACTCATTTAGAAAAGGGGTTCTGTAAAGAACCTTCCATTGTAATGTGCTTTAGGGAGTCCAAAGTGTTTATTTTAGAAAACGAGCTCTTTTCAGCATCTTTATTGTGTAAGACTGTATCAGGCTCAGCCTTTACTGTGTTGGTAAACTGGAACAGTGGTTAAAATGAAAATGACCGCAGGCAGACAGTGTGATTGATGAGTCCCTCTTTTTCTCTGCTCAGTTTCTTGCCTGGTGTTTTTCGTGGTCATCGTCGTCCTGCTGTCTCTGCTTTTCCGGAAGGACCCTCTGTGCTGCAAAGTCAGGGCTTATCAAGCCTCGCATGGAGACTTGGTGAGAGCTTCCTTACTCATACTTCTCTGCATCTCGCCCTCCGACCGCAAACAGTCAGGGTAGTGATGAGCCAGCCGGCTGTGAAAAAGCCAAGTCAGCCCTATTTTGCCTGTCCTGTGCTGGGAGGAACTGTTGCTGTTGGTTTTATCAGAAGCCTGTTTGGTGGTCTGGACAAACGCTAGATTACACTTCCTTTTTCTTCAAGATATCTCTGCCCGAACCCAACCTAGAGATATCTCCCTTTCTTGGAGATATCTCCACTCTAACACAGAGTTGTTATTAGGATACGTTCCAAATGTTTCAGCTCAGATAAGGGAGTAGGTATGTGTCATGAACATTAGATGGTAAATTCAGCAAAGCTATTTTTTAACTGAAATGCCAAGGGCCTGGACTTGCATCACTACTTCTCTTCCTCATTCTCATTAGTTCATCGTTTACGTATTACTTTTATGGTAGTTAATGATTCGTTTATAGTAGTAACTGAATGATTAACCTTAAAGGAAGTGTTTCTTAACTGTTTCCCTGCTGTAGCCGTAGCATGCGATTAATGACCACATACCACAGGAAACCCCCTCATAATGACTTCTATTATGAGGGTCATTGTTATTTTACTAAATACATTGTTATTATTTTGCGCATATTACAGGTGTGGCAGATTCAGGTTGAAAAAATTCTTAGATGAGATTAGACTGCATTTTAATGGTTTAATCTAGATCGAAGAACTGAGACCGTGCCAATTTCCAGCCATACTTGTTCTGAAGATAGAAGGCTTTCTCATTTGTTTGGACAATGCCAGAGGCACATATAGTGCACTGATACAGCTGTGCTACTATCTCTTACTACCACCACCATTCACTACACTAATAACACAATGGCACTGTGTGCAAGCGAAAGTGATATTGCATGGCTGTGAATGTCATGAGTTATCTCCACAAATAGAACTTCCACTAAACTGGGCATAATGGCTTGCTTGTTCCTGCTGGCCTATTGACTAGCAGCCTACTGTATCTTGGCAAACGTTACACAGAAATCAGACCCGAGGAGGAGGGAAACTCCCAGTACGCTGCTGGCAAGAGCAGAGCCCTGAGTGTACAGACTGACCTCCTTCATCTTGTTCAGATTTACCAAGCGCCTGGCAGAAGTTGTCTTTCTGACCTCAAAGTAGCTTGGGTAAAATATATTTACATTTACATTTACGGCATTTGCCTGACCCAGTTGGGGACTGACCTAAAATAGGTCAGTCCACAACTGGGCTATAATTAACATTGCAACGTCTTACCAGCTCATAATAGATCAGTGTTTGTTGGAGGGGTGGGCAATATGAGGATATAAATAATCTCTATTATAGGCCTCTTACGACTATTACTTTATCGCCTTTCCTTTATCGACTATTACTTTTTACTTTAGTTGATCACTATTATGTTTTAAGTGGTTGGCATTTTTATATGCAGTATATGTGATAAGAAACAGAATGCGAATTGCGTTCATATTCATCGGGCTGTCACAAATGCATGTATAGAAAAACGTAAAAGCAGTTTACTAATATACATCATGTGTATTATGAATATAGCAAAATAATAACCTTTGACTAGTGCTGTTACGGGTTTAACAGTCCAGCATAACGATTTGTCCTGTTGTTTCTAGTCGTGTGTAATTCACAGCTAAGGAAGCAAATTTGCTATTTGACCAATTTGTCCACTTTAGGCTTGGAGTTTGAAAGCTGCATACAATAAAGAAAAAAGACATTTCACTTCTTATAATAAAAAAGACATTTCACTTCTTAACTCTATGGCTGTTAATATTCAGTTCAAATTGAATGTTCATGACAGGCTAACATGGACATTATCTGTACGTCTGCAACACAGAAAGATTGAAAAGATATAGACCGCTTATAAAAAGCCTGTAAATGGTAGACTAATTGTATTAACTACATAATAAGAGCTGATTGGATGTCAGTCTGTTATTGCATTACCATCTGTTATTAGTTTACTTTCACCTCTTGTTTGATTTTGCTGTTGTTTTATATATCTGAATGACAAATGTAAAAATTATGAAAACTTTTTTAGCTTGCCATGTCAGTATGGGATCGATCATTTTTCATTTGTTTGTTCCTTATTCTTTCTTTCAGCAGTGCCTTTTATTTAACAGTAACTTTAAAGATTACTGTACCCCAGTTCCATGCAATACGCCCCTAGTTTATCCCCCCTTATGAGGTGTTAACAGTACATAATAACAGGTTATAATACACTTACAATAGGAGTGCACTTCCCAAGTCAGGCCAAAGTTCAGTGGTCTGAGAATAGTAGTTTCGTTTTGTTTATAAGCTTTACAGTTAGAATTTGTATAGAGCAAACTGGTCCCAGATCAGTATCAAACGACAACTTTTAGCCTGAATGATGAGGGGCAGGAAATGTCCCCTGTTCTGCAGCCCACACTCCAGCAATAACATCCCCAGAGCTTCCTCTTCCTGCTTAGTGTCAATCTTATCCTGGCCCCATGAGGAACTTGGAGCTTATCTTGGTAAAGCTGAGACAACACTTCCCCAATTTCACTCTCAACCACAGGAAACGCATGCCCACCTTTGGCTATGTTTGGTTTTGGGATAATTGCGCAGATGCTCAGAAAGAAACACTTCTAACCACTTTCATCTTTTTAAGCTCTGAATAGAAAATGACCCTGTTAACATCTGTCATGACACCTACAAAAACGGTCGTTAACAACTTGTCACAGCATCAGGCTATTTCCCCTGAGAGCTAAGGCTCGAGTGATGCACCGACTGGTCCTGAGTATTGACCAGTATTAAGATCTCACAGACTTAAGAGCATCTGCAAAGTTCCCAACAAAAGTAGAGCACAATTTCTGAGCACAAAACAGAGAAAACACATTGTTCACATTGCATACTAGTTATGGGTCAATTAGTTCTATATTATTCTTCACTTCAAAACGGCTTCTTCTGTCGCAGTCAATGCAGCTCGTGTGCACCCAAGCAACATAACATTACAATCATTTGGTAGACGTCTTCATCAAAATAAACTACAAGTATGAGGACACGGGACAGGACAGTATCTATATCACTTCATTGGGAACACCAGTTCATCCGGGGCTCGCATGGCTGGCGTATCTCAGCATTTCTTTTGGAACTCTCTCTGTAGTTCCAGCTTACTACTCAACTTGAATTTTTGTTTATGTGTTCACATTGTCTTTTTAATGTGGCATGAATACAACATTAGTCTGAACAAGTAACACACAAGAGCCACATGTATAAATGAACAACGCTCCACCCGCTCCGTCCTCCATCTTTCCTTAAAATGAACACACCTCCTTCTTGTAAAGCCAGAGTCATTTTATTGAAATGGTAATTCACATTCAGTAGACACCAAAACAACCGCGCTGAACAAAGTTTATAGAACATCATGAATTTCTAGGCTTCTTTTAATTGCAGAAGTCAATCAAATAGAGAAAGGAACCTCTGTTTCTTTAGTCTACCTGTAAAGGTTGGCAAAATGAGACCGGTGATAAAGTAGACCTGATCTTTACGAGGCTCCTTTTCTTCCATCGCTTCTTTTTGACCTTTTCTGACAGACAGTGCCAAGCTTGTTTGTTTACAGGCGCGGGCGTCTGTCTTCTTTTGACCACCATAATATGATACACATGGGCCGACCATAGTAACAGGGATATTACGCTGCTGTAAGATCAATGGATGTTGTTGATTGATGCTGAAGTCTGATCGGATTTCAGTACCATATATGAAATCAGAACTGAAACTGATTTTTAATGTAATATTTTTACTTTCACATAAAAAATGTATGCACAAGCATCAGTTTGAGTCATGTGACAAGATAAATAACAGGGCTGATTAATAGAAAGAAATTCCCAAAGGATTTAAGGTAGCTCTGGCCCGTATACCGCAATGTTTTTATTATTTAAGACTTTTATTATGTAAGACTTTATTCCTGCTATTTATTTGAGCTTACAGTGTAAACATAGTCAACCAATAGTGAGACCTGTCAGTAAACATCATAACGGTCAGTAAGGCAATGTATCAAAAACTATAGGGGTATAGAATAAACATCTAAAATTAGTGGTGCAACGGATCAAAAAAAATCACGGTTCGGATCGGATCATGGTTTTAAGTCACGGATCGGATCAGTTTTCG
>JBBPDB010000028.1:10756801-10767579 GCA_037974465.1 Brachypetersius altus | reverse complement strand
GGAGAAGCCAAAATGCTCCCACACATGTGATTTAAATTATTCTGGAGGGTTCTCGAGCCCCTCCACTCCTCCACCTCCACCTCCGCTGCCGCTGGCCATGACTATCGCTTGACAGACTGACTATGCGCACCATTCATGCGAACCGTGGAGAGGGATAGGTTCGGATCACGGATCAACAGTGATCCGTTGCACCACTATCTAAAATGTATGCTTAAAGTATAGAATTATGTCAGTTATACTATATTGGTAATCAATATTACTGGTTATTGATATCGATCACATAAAAACTACCTGCCCAAAAAGCCAGCCAGAACATTAATCACAGCTGAAACCATTCATTCATTGTAAATAGAACTATTTTACTGCTGATTCACTGTAACCAAAATTATTTGAACGTCTACAAATACTAAAGAGTATCAAAAAAAGAACCTATTAGAAATTGCAACCCGAAAACTCGGCTTGACTTGTTTTTACATACTTATCCCTTCCTTGGATCTTAAGGGCTTTTCCCATGAATGGTAGCGGGACCCTCCTGTGGTTGGTTGGGGGAGGTCTAAGGAGACAAAAGCTTTACTTTTAGGTTGGGCACTGAAAAAGGCACACCACTGAAGCGGTCCTCCCCCGACTTTAGCCCTAATTTTACACGCTTGCGCTTTTTCACACTGCATGAATCGGGAGGCCTGAACAATAGGACGTCTCTCTTCTTTTTTCCTTCCACAGCAGCCAAGACTCCTAAAGTGTGAACCAGCGAGGGAAGGTGACCCCTGACCTCGCCTTTACCAAACGCGCCTCTCTCAGCCCTTGCAGGGAGGGGGGGGTGGGAAAGGTCATAACACGTCATGGTGAATGACGTCACTGTTGAAGTCGAGCTGTGATGTGGCTCTACAGCGGTGCTCAAAAGTTTGTGAACCCTTTATTTACGGATTGTTTCTGCATTTCCTAATAAATATGCGTACCTACAACATCAGTGCCAATATAGAGTTGATTTTTTAAAGAAAGGAGACCAAAATGTTACAATTGGTCATTTATTTATTGAGTAAATTATGCAATATTACATATCAGTGAGTCAGTATCTGGTGAGACCCTTTCTTACCTGCAACAGGTAACTGTTGGATCGGTCTTGAACATCAGCTCGGAAGAGTTTTAGCATGTTCCTCAGCACAGAGCAGCTACAGCTCTGGGATATTGGGGGAGTTCCTCACATGAAGGACCTCTTTGGGTCTTTTTGCAAAATTTCAATTGGGTTAAGGTCAGAACTTTGACTTGACCATTTCAAAACATTAACTTTATTCTTCTTTAACCACTTTTGGTTGAATAACTCGTGTCCTTAGGCTCAATGACCCACTTTCTTTTTAACATTTTTCTAACAGAATGTGCAGGTATAATTCAGAAATTGTTGTTCCATCAGTTATGGCCAGTCTTCCTGACCAAGATGCAGCAAAACAAAAGAACCTACTCAGACATGAGTGTCATCCCACTTACTGGAAATACCTGACTCTAAATTTACTCTCAAATTAATTGGAAATCCTAGAGGTTCATATGCATTTGCCACTCACAGATAAGTGGTACTGAATCATTTCCCTCAATAAATAAATGTCTCATTTGTTTAATTGGGTTCTCTTTCTGTACTTTTAGGTCTTGTATGAGAATATAATGATGTTTTAGGTCATATTTTACACACATATGGACCATTTTAAAGGGGTCACAACCGTTTAAGCACCACTGTGTATATGTTTATTTATTATTATGATCTACAGAATAGATCTGTATGGCAGTGTTATCCATAAAAATGGACATTTCTTAGTTTTAAAAGTTCAGATTATCTACTTATTTTTATTATTTTAAAAGTTGAGGGTGATGTTTTGAAAGGTAACAAAAGCTGAACTCCAGGATGTTCTGTTTGATGGTTGCTCCAGTTTTTTTGGCAGAACGGTTTAAAATAGGTTAAAAGTTTTCTTCTCAATTTCTGAATTCTGATTATTCTGTAAGGTTCCCTTGGGTTAAAATTTTAGTGAAGCAGAACAGAACAGTTCAATCAAAACAAACAACGTCACGTTTGTCAGGCATTCAGCATCGCTTCATTATGTAATATTCAGTGTCCAGTATTCATGAAGTAGAGGTGCAATCATTTTACTGAAGTGTGTCATATGTACATCTGTGACACAATACTATAGATTTCAGTAATTTCAGGGTGGCCCTGTGTTTGGAATAGACAGAAACCCTAAATATTTGGAAAAATAATAGATGCAAATGGGCAAATATCATGAAATTCTGAACACAACAAATGGCAAAGCAAAATGTTACAACTACTAAACCATTTTCTTTTTATTTAAATTTGACATTCCATCCTCCAGGGCACTGAGGAGCAATCAAAACATGTTAAATAGAAAATGTAAAGGTTTTGCATTTATTATGTCTTGCTTATTCATTTGTTAAGCACAGGTCTCAGCTGTTTAAATTTAAGATAATTTTAGAGAGTTTATGCATCATCATGCATATAAAATGTGTGAGGTGTTCCAACAATAATCAATTTTTTAAAATGATTTATTAGGAAAATAAATATTTAAAAGATACATATTTGGCTTTGAGCCAAACGGCCACTTTTAGGTAGTATTGCAGTGTGTCTCCAAGATGCTACCTCACTTGCATTATAGGACACACTCAAGCTCGCACACTTCCGTTCTCAATGCATCTGCATGTCACGTCAGCTGACAAACGACTCTGCTCTACTGCCTCTTGGGTGACATATGAGGGCCATAAAATGGAGCACGCTCGTTAAGTGGTACCTGCCGGAGAAACAAGAGAGGAACACAGTAAAGGCCTTTAAAAGACTAGTCTCAGGGGTTGGTTACTAGGGACCCGGATGACACAGTAAGACACTGCATTGTCTCTGGACACAAAGACCCCCATTTTGGTGCGGGGTAATCACCTAGTGTTCTACTGAGCCAGAAGAATTCCCCGGCGTCATACAGTGTCCGCCGGCCCTAATCTCGTTTTGGGGGAAGGTGGCTGCAAGGAAGTCGCTTGGTGGTCCGGCTCAGTGGCACCAATAATTTATGACCGGCCAAAGGTCTGGGTTTATCATTGTGGAAGTGGGAATGAGCAAGGACACGCTGACAACACAAAGAAGAGGAGGCAATTTAATATCCATTTAATGTTGTTGTCTGACATGGAATGAATATAGTAGCCACCCAGATTTTGAACGGGAGCATTGTGCTCTGTCCACTGGTTTGTGTTCTGACTTTGTCTAAAGTTTGCTTTAGTATAAAAATGTACTTACATTTTTCTACAGGAGGCTCCCTCCCAGTACTACAGCAGTAGACAGACTCTGGTGGGCTCACCTTGTTCTGAACTGCCCTCCAACACAAGGCTTGATAACCCAGACACTCAGGTAAGTTCAGTATTTCCTCTTCTTCCATAGACCTAAGTCTACATTATAAACCATGAGTCTAGACTATTTGTGTTTGAAAGCCACCATTGGTGTTATGACTTAGCCCAAAACATGTCAACTTTAAACTTATTACTGTTAGTACTGTTTTTTATTGCTACACCGTTTAAATATAAACATGTAATTCATTATTAATTACATTATTTGTAACAATACACTATTTGTGTAATAAAGTAGACCTGCATTCTGTACACATCCTAGATCGCCAGGCTGTGGTATGAAGTTTATTTTCTGTTTTGATGTAAAAAAATAACAAAAAAACCCTTCTGCTAACAAGACACAATATCTTTTCAAATTCAAATCCTAATTAAACATGTCCTACGAACAAACACAGTTGTGGTGTCAAATGAAATCAGTAGAATTTGTCCACTAATTTCAATGAAAATGTTTTAATCAAAGACATTATTTAGATATCTGTTAATGTAAGTAAATATCATCTTAGTTTTGTTATCACTGTCAGTACCTGCTGGGGTTATTGTATTGCTCCATATGTTAATGGGGTAAGCTAGTATAATCATTCATATGTTTGCTATGATGCTATTGCCTGTATCCTTCATCCACCAATCACGACACTCTGTCCATCAGTCAGGGCAGCTGTTCTACATTGGCCTGCCCAGCACGTACCGACTGCCGTCCTTGGAGCCGGGGCTGCCTCGCCTGCCCTCATATGAGAGTGTACGCAAGAAGGACCGACAGCGGCAGATTCACATGATGATAGCCGACCGCTTCGGCCTCAATGGACCTCTGACGACAGAAGTGAGTTCTGTTCGCCATGGCAACCCGGCCGATTCAATGTATCACAAAGGTGCAATTGGCCTCCGAGGTCAGCTATGATAATTGGATCACTTGAGTTTGTGTCCCCACACTGGCCTGCAGTAATCAGCCCCATCTGCTCTGTAATAGGAGTAAATGATAATGGATTTTCATTGGGAGAATTATCCTCAATTGTGCTCACGCTAATATATCGCTAATATGAGCATGTCAGCCTGGCGGAGGCTCTTCAGGCTCTGGCCCCTCACCTGTGCTGTTTCCATGGCGCTCGGGCCGTTCATTTTGGTGCCCTTTGATGTTGATTTTGTGGAGCGCTGTATGACTTGGGAGTTCCACATGGGCACACAAACTAATGGAGAAAAAAAGGCCTGTCAAACACAATTAAGCCCGGCCTGCCGAAAAGTAAACAGCAGAGGAGAATGCGGCTTATTGTTCTTTTTCTCCTCTTCTGCTTTCCTTTCCGTGACCCTGTCAGGGGGTGGACCCATCCGCCCCTCACCTCGTCACTCACGGGATAGCTCCCTTGGACGATGGGGGGTATTGCCTGACTCTAATTACCTCATCTGTTCCAGGACCAGTCAATACCTTAGTGTTTCTCACTCAAATCTGTGTTCACTGTCTCTGCGGCTCTCTGAACAACAATTCTGCCATATTTCCTGTATTTAGTAAGAGAATGGAAACACTAGTACCTGCCCATTGGCTTCTCAGCATAATAACCTTTTGCTAGAGGCCTTTGAGCTTAGGCCCTATGTCCAACCTTATAATAAAACACGCTTATAGTTGAAGCCAAAGGGTAGGTGGTGATGGTAGCTAACCATATGTCACAGATGTGGCAGATAGAGATTAGAAGTACCAGAGAATTCCTTCAAACTGAAATGGCCCTTTCCTACAAGCTTTGATATTGAGCACAGGCCTCAAAGGCATTAAAGATAGCATACCAGTGGAAAGGAGGGAGAGATAGAGAGAGAGAGGCTGCAAGGTAAGACATGAGTCAAGAAGTGACCTCGAGTACTCTTGCTTCTCGTGCAAATTTGCTATGTAAATACTTGCACAAGCTAAAATGACAGCGGCAATATTAGAAACTTGCCCAACTTAGACTAATATGCATAATCTTATGAATAATTCATGAAAGTCTCAGCAAGAAGCTAACTCCAGTGAATGAAATGTTTTTTTTAATAGTAAGTGAATCAGTCTGCATGGGCATTTCTGAGGAGTGTTTTGTGAATAGTTTTTGATTAACTTCTTCTCCCTTTCTCACTTCAGCCACCTCCCACGTACGAAGAAAGCATTCGGGAGTCAGTTCAGTCCCTAGAGCTTCCGTTTGACACCATGTCGTCAACGATAGCACCATATGCTCAGGTCACGAACCCTCCACCTGTGGATGATTTGCCTCGGTATGAGGCACTACCTCAAAACACAAGCTCACCTGGTACCAACAGCCCTCCTCAACCAGACTGATCCAGATGATTACAGTTTTCCAGGGGAAAGAAGCGGGAACTGTGGTCACCAGGGCTTGCTGGTGATACTGCTGTTGTAGATGTGAAAGACCGTTTCCATCCTGATCCCTGGTGAAATGTTTTTTCCTCGAAGGCCATTTTTAACCATGCTGGTGGTGCTCAAATCCAGATGGAGTAATTTCAACACGAGTTATGGTGAGACTGCTGGCAAAAATCAGGCATTACATGACTCAAAAGCTGGGAATCCAAAGCCCATCCTGGAAGCCTGGGTTGCTTGAAGCAAATCCTACAAACTGGAACTTTGTTTATCAGTGACTCTTCACACATTGACAGTAAAAACAGGATTTGACTGCAGTCTTTTGCCTAAAACCTTCTGCCTACAAAGCTACAAGGCTGTGGAAAGAGCAAAGATAGCAGCAAGATTTGAGATTCATTATTTATTGCCATATCCACACTGTTGAGGAATTTACTGATGTCTGCCCATTCTAATAGCACAACAAAGAAAGGACAAATACAATAGGTACAACACATATGTCCAAGAGTATGCAGACACCTCTTCCGAATGGTGAGTTAGCTACTTTAAAGGTGCAGACAAACACAGCTTGTATAATCTCCATAGAAAAGCATTGCTGATATAATGGGACTCTTTAGAGCAGTTGCAAAGGCTTGAGGTCTTTATGCCGAGCATCACCTACAGGGATATGAAGCCCCTCAACATTGGACTGGAGAACTGCATTTTTTGAAGACGTGGAGCTCCATCAATTTCCTTTGGGAAAGGTTGGAGTGATCTACACTTAACCTATTATTGGTATTTGTCTTCACTAATGCTTTTGTGGTTGAATGCAGTTAAATCCTCGTAGCAATATAAGGTCTGTTACTAGAGCAGGGCTGGGGCATCGGATGGACAGCTGTCTACAAACTTTTGGACATAAACTTCTGTATGTAATGATGGGTCTTAAAACAAAACAAAACAAAAAGACAGACTATATCAAACTCTTAAACAACTTCACACAAGTGACTGCAAGGACTGAATTACCATGTAATCTCAGGGAACCCTTTCGCAGGGATGTGAACGGATGTGTGCCTGATGGAGAGGGATTTTGAGAGAGAACAGGTTCATCTCGTGCCAAAAAGGCATTCTGTGTCAATTTTTTAGTACACTTCGAATTGTGTTCAGTCCTCTACCTCCCAAAGAGAACAACCCCTTTATCCATTTTTTATAATGTCCTCTGATAGTGCTAGCTCAGTTCTTCTCATTACGCGTTTTTTTCCACATCAGCCGTAATGACGCACACCTTCTAGTGTGCACTCTTGAATAAGAACTGCATGTCTTCAGGAAGAGGGAACTTGTTTTGAGTTTGCGTAAATAAAACAAGAATGTGATCATCTCTTATCTCTCCAGCCTCCTTTCAGATACCATGACCGCAGCCCTGCAAAGAAGTTAGGATTGTGTGTAAAAGTATAAGCATCGGCATCAAGTCATATGTGGGTGTAAAACTGGTCGGTCAGATTTAGGCTTAAACCGAGATTTAAAAAGAGATTCAAAAGAATTGTGGCATTGTGATTTAGATCAAATTACATTTAATACATTTTCTAGGAAGCTTTATCTTTCTTATTGCATGTTAAACGTGTGAATGGCAAATAATAATACTGGTGGGAAAACTTTGTTGAAGTGAATAGAATTAGAACAAATAACACTGAAAAATGGACTGTTCAGTGACTTTGAACGATGCGTATGTTAAAGGAATATTCCAGCATTAACCAAAACTCTGTGTCAGGCCTGTGTGTAGTTCCTGTTACAGTCTGTCTCCTAGTGTACTGACCGCATAAAGGTGATTACCACAAATACTCATTTGCTTATATAAAATAACAGAAAGTCTATTGTCTCTAAACAACCAGTGGGCAGACACCGAAGGTCCTGTGCACTGGGTTTGTTCTTGCATTTTGAGTCAACAGACTGTTCTTTTCTATTATAAGTGTGTGAGTCAGCAGACTTTACAAACTTACAAACTGTGATAACAGACCATGATACAGATGCAGAGATTAGGTTAAAAATGCATTTTGTGAAATGGACAGCCTGCAATGTTTTTCGACCAGTTCGCAGATGTTTTGTTGACCAGTGCACTGGTTCAGAACACTGCGTTTGCTTTGCATTCGCAAACAGTGTCTCGTTTGCAAAGACCTACTTTCAACAAATTTGAATTCACAAGCCATCTGTGGTTCAGAAGAAGCAGACCGTGGCTGTTTGCACATTTTTATGGCTTGGGACGCAGTCTGAAAGAAAGGAATGAAAAGTGAAAAAGTTGTTTCATGTATAAGTGTATTTCCATGATTTCAGTTTCTTACATTCTGTGTATGTGCCAGTAAAAAATGAATATGCTGTAGTATGGTTGTTTGTAAGACTGCCAAAGATACCGTCAATGTGAATCAGAAATCATAATGCGTTTTTCTTTCATACCGTGATATTTTCCCATCATGAGTGAAACAGGTGTAACGCTGAGATGTTTGAATGGTTTGGCTCTTTGATTTATAAAGGCATACTATTTATAGGATTTCATCATGGGATTGGGCAGTAAGATTTAATGCATGTTCAAAAAATATCCACTCAACCATTTATAATTCATGAGTTCAGCTACTTTGATGTACATCCATTGCTGAAACAGATGTTCAATTGTGCACACACGGCTTGTATAATCTTTATAGGGGAATGCTGCTGAAATGAGTCTAAGGTAACTGTGCCAAACGCAGGCTAGAGGGATATAAATCCTGCCAGTACTGAAATGAGGAGCTACATGTTGAACTTTCACCTAAAATCTGAATTGGAGTGGCATTTGAGGTCCAAAGCTAATCATCCAATATCAGGATCTTTGACTGAATGCAGTCAAATCTGACATCTAGTGTAAAGCCTTCCTGAAAAAGGAAGAGTCTCACTACAGGAAATTGGGGACAAACTTCTTATTCATTCATTTGATTTCAGAAGGATCCTTGAATGTGTAAGTGTCTACAAACCTTTAGATGTGTGAAGTATGCTATTGTGATCAATTATGTCACATTAGATCACAGAATGCTTTGGACCTTTTCATGGACATCATCAGTACAACACTGGGTCACTGTTGTTTCATTACAAAACCAAACAAACAAAAAAATCCTTTTTAATAGAATTTTCTGCAGTTTTGGAATTATGGAATAATAAAGTTTTTAATAGTTTTATTACTTTTTGTCTGTTCTAACCTTATGAAACCTCCAAAAGACATAAAATCATGTATTTTGTCTGAAATTATATATGTGATGAATTATGCTTAATGTGAATGAGGACATGAACTCACAAAGTGAATACGTCTAAAATAACATGATTTGTGTTTGATACCATATCTTTTGGCTGCAAATCAATCATTTACTTGCTCGTTCTTTCCCTCCAGTGGAGTAAAGCTCTTTCGGAAGGTTGCTCTCTGCAGGCAGGATACTGCTGAGTCAACATTATAAAATCGCGACTCCTAGTGGGCCTGGGCAGAAGCTCTGACCCTCGTCAGCGTGGATCATCCCTTGTCTCACTCTGGCTACCTGCCCTCAGAATACGCTCTTGAGCGCTGAGGCCTGGTTCAAGCAAAGCCCTTCAGGCTTCCATTGTCCGGCTGTATGACTGGTGTCCTAATGAGACTTGAGTCGTAAAGGCCTGTAAGCATCTTCCACTGAAGAGCACAGCTGGAGTTAGACCTCTGGGAGAGGGACACTGCTGTGTAAACGACATGTGTCACTCTTGCGCAGATGAAGACACATAGGAACAGAACAGCTCAGTAATCTCCTGAGCCTTCCCCCTCAATGTGCCATTACAGCTCAGGTCATTGATCTTCTAAAACAGGGCCCATTAAACTGAGGAGCCATGTGGAGAGCCTGCTTATCTCTGACATCTCATTAAGTGACCAGGATGAGCCGCTTAGGTGTGCTTGAACAGAAGAAATAATGGGGATGATCTGTCAAACAACTAGAGAAATTGAGTTGGAAAGTGCTGTAAGTTCTGTAAGGTCTTTATCCTCTTATTGCCAGTCTTTTCTCGTTTTCATGCATATTAATGTAGTACATTAAATCTTAAAGGCCTCGAACAACTGTCCAAAAACTGCCGGATGTTCTTACATCTTCATTATGGTATCATTTTTGTTTTGATGTTTTTGATGAGCTATTGCATAAAATAACAAATGAAATTAAATTGTAGTTGCAATTAAATGAGAACAAAATGAACATAATGAAAATGGAGGATGGGGGGGGGGGGGGTTTCTTTAGTATAACTTTTCAGTAAATCTGCTTTTGTAGAAGTGAATCCAATAGTGACATCTTGCTCTGCATATTCTCGTGTGATCTGCCATGACAAATACATATGATTTTCAGCACAGTTGAGCTGCCTAATTCTGTGTGCCAATGAAATGCAGATGGTGCTGCATTACTAACACCTACCTTGTGGATCCCCCTGCTGGAGGACAGTATGCAAGCAGTTTAACACTGACCTCTAACTTCCACGATACACGTCAGAATTAAAACGGTCTGGCACCCAAACACTCTCTGGTCAGCAGTGGTTCTGTGGTCCTGAACTGAACAATAACTGAATGGCAGATGGTTTACAGTCAGTAAGTGTACAGGCTGGAGTAAAAATATTAAGTAGGTGGCACTGCACCATAGTGCGTCATATTCTGTCGAACTGACCTTTAGTTTATAGTGTATATACAGCCAGAAAAAAAATTTTCTTCTGCTATTTGTAGGAGTGTGTCTGTGTAACATGGGCATGTGACTTGTTTTATATACAATTGACCACACTTGATTCAAAATTCCAAGCCAAAAATGTAAAAATAATGCATATAAATGATTTATAATTCATTGGAAATGTTAAACTCAACCCGCTTAGATTACTTTGCAATTGCAACAATTGAAATAGTGATGTTAAGAGCATGTCACGGTTGGAGCAGCTAGGCTCCAGGCCGTAGCTACCTAGAACCAGGCAGGGAGACTCCAGAGACCAGGGATCCATTGCAACTCGTGTCTTTATTCAAAACCAGAAAGCAACAGGAGGCACGTGGGCCCAAAACCAAAAACCAAAACAGAAGTGTTATCAC
>JBBPDB010000028.1:10727996-10744568 GCA_037974465.1 Brachypetersius altus | reverse complement strand
ATGTATTGTTGGGTTAGGTGTTGGCTAGTTATTATTTGGACAGTTGTTGTATAGATGCTCTGACTGCAGTATCTCAGATTTAAGCTGTTTTCAGGTAAGAAACAGTAGTGGAATTCTAAAGCACTGATGTACGTCGCTCTGGATAAGAGCGTCTGCTAAATGTAAATGTGGGCAAATTATGGAGCACAGACTTTTGTTTGTTTTATTTTTTCTTTTTAGACCGTAACATTCGGCTTTATCATTTAATAGACCTACAACACATATTGAACACAGAATATCGCCTAACCCTAATTTCAGCTGAAAGGATTACTTCTGATGATAAAAATAGATAGATTAATAAAAACATCACAAGCATTCTCCCAATACTACCGAATTCTTAAACACACATTTGTGCGAAGCTCTGGTTAATCTTGTGCTATTTACAGACACCTCATGATACACCCAAAACTGTTTTGCATGAACCAGATGTTAGACTGCGTACAACTGTAGTCTCAGGAAGGAAGAAACCTGTGCCCTAAAAAATACCACAACACACTTGCCAGAGACGAATCAAATATAGAACAAAAACCTGCTAGCGTCTTCTGGAGGAAGTCATGGCAGTTCTTACTAGAAGTTGATCTTCATATGTTGATGCAAAAAAACACAAGGTTTAAACAGAATAAACACCTTGCTGTGAAATACTGAAGTTAAGCCACTGTGCCTTAGAGCTGCATAACTGCTCCAGAAACTGTGTCTCAAAAACCTCTTGGGGGGGAAAAAAACAGTGGCAGAACCAAAGAATGGCCCTTGAAACAGGAAACTGAACCAGAATTAATCAACCAACCTCACTAATGGCCTTATGGCTTTATGCCATCAAATCCTCACAACCACGTTCCAACTGTCTCTGTAAAACCTTCCCAGAATAGAATCAAATAACTGTGTAAAGGCAAAGGCTTCAGTTTCTGGTCTCAATTTACAATATTGCTGAAAAAACTAAAAATACCTTCTTTATCAGCACATAATGAATAATATATTACTATAATGTGAAGAAAAACAATATAATAATATAAAATGTAATAATGTATAATGTAGAAATCCATATGTCCAAATATATTTGCATAAGAGGAAACTGATGACTGAGCAAAAATGACAATGATATTGTACTTCTTGGTTAGTTGTTAATATTATTGTTGTAACAAAACCTCTAGTTCCCAGAGGGACACCATCATGAGAGAGGGGGGTCTTAACTTTAATGTTAAAAGGTTTTCCTTCAATTTATTTTGGATTATTTCTATTGGTTTATTTACCATGAAATACTGACACAACGTAAAGCCTGTGTTGACAGACTGTATCTGTACTTAATGTGTTACTAGTCAGTAGGTCAGTGTCCTCCTGAAGCCTTGTTTAATGAGCAAACAAAATCTTTGTCCATCTAGTCTCTACAATGGCCCCTGCTGGTCACTCTTGATGCTGCGGTCACTCTGTAATGTAATTTACCAACAAGAAATTTAACAAGAATGAGAAACTATACAGATTTCCTCAAGCTATATCACAAGTGCAATAACATTCATAGGATAACACTCATACAGTGTTAATGAAGTCTCATACAGGACTAATGGCTTAATTAGGTATTACAGTATTTGATAAAGTTGATGTATAAAATACATTGCATATCCTACAAACTAGACAAACCTGCTAAACTACATAGAGTACTTTGCCTCAACTAAGAGGTGAGTGACTGAGGACACACCAACTTCACAGAGGAGAGTGGAAAAAAAAAACTTTTCCACAAGAGGGGGGTCTTTTTTCAGCTGCTGTAGTCAATATTTCTATTTGTTTAACTCTATATCTTTTAGGGTCCGTTATAGCTATTCACACATTGTTGTGAAGGGGGTTTAGATAAGAATGACTGCTAAAAAAAACTACATAAAGGAAGAGAACATTAAAATAATAAATTGCACTTCAATAACAGATCATTTCTGTATCTATATGGTGTTAAGTACTGGTTAACAGGCATAAATTGAATCCAAATTGGTGCATAACTACTTATTATGTCTTGACAATCATAAAAGGAGGGAAGGAACTGTGTTTCACCTTCTCTGCGGTGCTTCCACCAAGAGCTTCTTTAGCAAAGGCGTGCAGATGAACGTATGCGTCGGGCAGCAAATCTCGAAAGATCACATCGTACTTTAGGTTCTTCCTAAATACGGGTGTAGTGAAGGTGAGTGGTGATCTGAGCCTGAGCGAGCGGGCGATGTCCTCCTGCACTCGCTTGGGGGCTGTGGCCGTCAGAGCTATGCAGGGCACTCCGGGCAAACGGGTACGCAGCTCACCCAACTTCAGGTAATCAGGTCGAAAGTCGTGCCCCCACTGAGAGACGCAGTGGGCTTCATCCACCGCCAGACAGGACAGCAGCCCCCGCGAGCACAGCGAGCTCAAGCAGGGCTGGAAAGAGGGGGACGCCACCATCTCAGGAGTGATATACAGCAGTCTTAGTAGAGGATTTTCGCTCTCCAGGTCAGTCAGAATCTGCCTTCTCTCGCCGGCGGCAAGCTTTGAATTGATGGAACATGCTGGGATATTAAGTTCCTTAAGGTGCTCTATCTGATCCTGAAAAAGGACAGAAGAGAATTAGCGGAGCTTTATTGAATCTGCCTCAGCAGACACCAAAATTAAGATCCTAAAGTCACCTTTAGTCTTGATTTCCTAATTTTCCTAAAGTTAAGTGCAACCCAAAATTAAAAAGTGGGGGAAATGCTTATAATGTTCAAAACTTTTAAGAACACAAGCTGCTGATATTATATCTTAAATGACAGGAATAGTAAAGTTGGTATTTGGTTTTGAACCTACAACTTTGTGGCGATTGGGTTCACAGACAAGTGTTTTACCCACTAGGCTCCTACCACCATATGGTTGGGTACATCTTGTTTTTCACTCATTGTTCCATTTGTCAACAGATGTAATCAATCAGCCAAGATGTTTATATTGTCCAAGGCAAACATTGCTAAGTAACACAAGAAGTCAATATAGTCATCCATATATATATATAAATATATATAAAAATTTTTTTTATATATATTTATTGCTCCATTTCTCCAGATTTTGCAGATCACAAACACATTTTAACTGATATTTTGACATTTTATACATTTGTTTCTTGAATGAACAGAGCTCTTTCATTCCATGACATTTTTAAAACATTTCTTCACAATCGATTTTGGATTTTCAAACATTTTGGTAAAAAAGTACTCATATTATACAAAATTAGAATGAAGAAAATTTATTACCAGTGTCTTCATGACATATTCTGATTTCAGCTCATATGACTCTCTGATCTAAGGCCATTTAAAACTTGCGATACCCAAATTATTGAGTTAAAATGTCCCTTAGAATAATAACCCATGGGATGGTCTGTTAATCCTCTGTGACAATTGTATGTGCAGCATCGCAGGCCACCAAAAGAAGAAGAGTTTACCTGTATGAGTGCAATCAGAGGGGATATGACCATGGTGATTCCTGTGGCTAGCACTGCTGGCAGCTGGTAGCACAAAGACTTCCCTGCCCCAGTTGGCATGCACACAAACACATCCCGGTCACCTGAGTTCACACAGAAGACCAGAAGATAATCAGGACTGTGGATGACAAGGCATGTAAACTGTGCTACAATGTAGTTTCCTAGTGTCCACTGCAATACAGATCTTCATAAAATTGATATTGGACTCTGACAGCGACACTCTTGTGGAGAGCCTTCCAAGAAGAGTGGAAGCTGTTATTCTGTAAAGAGAGGACCAACTACATATTAAAGTCTATGTATTTGAATGCAGTGCCATTAACCTCTCTATGGGTGGAATGATCAGGCGTCCCAAAACTTATGTCTAAACTTTTTGTTATGCAGAGATCAGTTTCTGGTGTTAGCTAGCAGCTCTGTTTACATCTAAGATCAGTGGAAACTCGGGAAAACAAGCTCGTTTTTGTTTGGTTTTAGACGAAAACGCCTCTCACCTTTAATTACTGCCTTCACCACGTCTTCCTGCTGCCTGGAGCGGAACTTCTCGAACCCGAAGTGGGTTTTCAGAGCCCTTTCCACAGCAGCAGTCATCTCTTCTCAGCTAACACTGAAAGTGCTCCAAACTCCATTCAGCTCAGAGCCCACAGGCGCGCGGAGATGACATCATCCTTTCAAGCTCCAATCAATTTAAGTTTTTTCCTTTACGTTACTGAGACAGCAGTCACCAGCACCAGAATAAATGACCTGCTAATAAAATTTACATTTAAAACAGGTAGGGGGGGAAAGCGACTAACACAAATCAAGATGAACCTGCATGCCTCTCCTCCGTTTTTTGTTTTTATGATTGATTATGATGATTACTGTTGTTGTTGTTGTTCTTATGATTGTTCTTATGATGATGATCATGATTATTGTAGTAGTTATTGTTGTAATTATAAGCAATAATAATATTGTTATTAGTATGAATGTTTTATTATTATTTTTTGTTTAAAAAGAGAAGAAAAGGATTTTAAGAGGATATATATATTTATTATTATTATTATTAGTAGTATTATTAATTTAACAATATTGTACTGTATATACGTACACACACACACACACACACACACATATATGTATATATATATGTATATAATATGCACCCGCAAATATATGAGCACCACGCCTGACACTGTCTTGCTAACCAGTATGTGTCAAGTACTGCAGCTATGACATCTCTAATCACAAGGTGTTTTCTTATCCACACAGACGGACGCTGGACTGTCTGTTCCACTATATTCAGAAAGGGCAGAATTCAACATGGCTGAAACATTTTCAATCATTGTTTCTGCTGCTTGAGAGAGAGTAAAGAATTCTGCCAACCGTGCAGTGGTGATGAAGATCCTAATGCAATCTCTGCCATTCTTTTCTCAAGGCTAAATTGACCTGGTCCACTACTTATTTCACTTTATCAGCTAACATCTCTAGTAATATTAATGAAACCTGAGAGTACAGTTCACTCATGGACAACTGAATGCTTTCCTTAACACTGTTCAGAATTTTGTCTTCAGAAATACCAAATGTGTCTTGCAGAGGTCTGTTCTCCAAAGCAGATGTTTGGGACCTTAAATATAATATAATATCATACATACACCTGTGATCACATTGTTATACTGAACAATGTCATACAAAGAACACACGCTGGCTCCCTAAAAAAGTTAAATGCTGTAGAGAAATGAGATCCAAACAATGTTAAACCTTTTTAAAAAGGACTTCCTCATGACGGCACTGTTCTAGCATCAGCTTTTAACTGACAAATCATTTGTATTATCTTAAAGTTCTTCAAGCTTTTAAAAGATTCTTTATACTCACAAATATCCTTTTAAAAATACGTTTCTTTAGACATCGAAAAGTGGCTGTTTTAAGGCATTAATATAAAAAACAACCTGCATCAAATACACTCTGAATGCAAGACTAAGGTATTTGAGTCAGTACTCTCCAAAGAACTGAGGTGATGCCACTACACTCTGAGTTCATCTTTGTAATATACTTCAAATTACACCTTATGACCCAGTCTTTACAGAATGATTCAAAATAGTATTTTGCAGGTCTAAACAGCAGTCACATTGTATCAGAGCCTGTCTAGCATGAAAAGTACCTAGAAAGCCACTGTCATTCACTAATGGAGTGAAAGAGAGTTTACATTGTGGATGAAGTGTTGATTACATCCTTTGTCCTTTTATCTGCTTCGTGTTGAGAGCTTTGTGGTACATCTTAATGCAGCACTGACCTTAAATCCACACTTAGAATTTCTTCCAGAGCTGGCAGAAGAATCATCAGAGATGCCTCAGCTACACAAGCACTGAACTCACATAACACATAACAGCCTTTGACTCCTGAGTAAACCAAAGAAAAAAATAATAATTTAAAGGTGAGCAAAGAAAATCATCTTTTCAGCACAAGTGTTTAAATATATGAAAATACCTCATTAAATGTTAATACCTAACAATGTGACTTACCAGGCTTGGATTTGCGTGGCGGAGAGATCTCCACTGCCGTAGAGCACATTTGATGAATAGCATCTTGTACATGTGCATATTATCACAAATAATACTGAAATGTCTTACACAAAAAGAAATCAAAAAGTGCATACTCATCAGTTAGCTTCTCCACTAACTGGAGCAGGACTGGAGCAATATCAAAGCGTCTCCAAGTCTGGTAGGATCTGATTGGCTCTTTGGAGGTGCCATATACTAAATTAGTGGTGGGAATAAAAAGGCCACTGAAAATGTACCTCTTTGAAATGATTAAAATGCTTCAATTGGTTGTACATGTGTTAAAGGTGTTCAGCACAATTATTAACAAAAGATGAAAGCAATTACAGAGATCCAACATATTTTACTTATGTGCACCCAAATAATTAATCCAGAGTAACTAATACCAACACACTGTAACCGTAAAAGCACTACCAATTCCAACACCATTTTGGACATCGTCATGTTTCCAACTTTGTGGAAACAGTTTGGGGAAGAACGTTTTCTATTCCAATGACTTGAAAAATTGTTTTCAAGTCCATAAAGACGTGGTTGGATGAGTTTGGTGGGGAAGAACTTTATTGGCCCGCACAGAGCCCTGACTTCAACCCCATCTAGCAGATTGTGAGCCAGACCTTCTAGTCCAATGTCAGTGTTTGACCTCATAAATGCTCTACAGAATGAATGGGCACAAATTCCCACAGAAACTCTCCAATATCTTGTGGAAAGCCTTCCAGGAAGAGTGGAAGCTGTTATAGCAGCAAAGGGAGAACCAACTCCATTTTAAAGTCCATGTTTTGTATGCAGTGTCAGGAAAGTCCCGTTTGCTGTAATGGTCAGGTGTCCAAGTACTTTTGTCCATATAGTGTATGTGCTTCTGCAACGTACCTGCATCGTTGTCCAGTGGTTATAGATTTCTTTTGGTTTCAGGAATCAAATGAAAGTTAAAATATGTAAAAGAAGACATGAAATACCAGGAGGAAGAGAGATAAGTCAGTACAGACTAGTAAAGAAACAGAAAGACCAGGAGTATTATAAAATACTGTTTTCATATTACCAAATTTTATTATGTATTTTTACATGTACTTCTGGCATGTTTACACAGCTGCTATCAAAAAATTATATTAACAATAATAATATTCCGTTATATTCTGGCAAATTGGATAAAGAGCAGAATTAGTTCCAGTTACTAAATTAATTACTAAATAACCTCTTCAGTTTTCTGAATGAATTGGTGGATAACCGCTTGGTCCTTTGAGGCTGCGATTACGGTCTCCATGGAAACCCTGTAATGAAAATGTATACTCCTCACAGTTACATTCCTCACAGTTACAGTTTTGGAGGGAAGTGAGTCAAGTTTATTTACATAGCGCATTATCATACGCTCAATGTGATACAAGAATAGGACAAAAATAAAAATAAAATAAAATAATGAAGAAATAAGGGATACAATAAAATCAATGAAAGAAGAAAACTGAATATGCGATAGAAGTGCTAATATTTGAAATAAGATACAATAGTGCAGTTTTAGAAGGTTTTTAACATAATCCCCCGTTTTAAACTTTATGTGTTGAACTGGGTGTGATGGAGAGCTTTTTCCCGCACCAATCTCTAGTCTGAAGGAAAACGTCAGCCCTCAGAGGAGGGCGCCCCCTACTGAACAACACATTAAACATTGATTCACCGTGGAGGGAGATATTTCTAACCTGCAGAGGGTGCAAAAGTCCAAGGTGTTGTTGAATCAAGTAAAGGAGAAATGCAACGTCGATGTAGATTTACCCATCTGATTTACCCATCTGTTTTACCCCTTAATTAGCCTTAACCTATGCACTTTTCCTCTTAATTTTCCTTAAATTCCTGGCCATTAGCATGATGCCATACAGCTGCACCACATAGCATTGTCACCTACAAGTTCATTTTTACATTTTTGTCATTGAAGTATTTTAGAATAAAACTTAATATAATTCCTAGACTGATCACATTTGCCATCAGCAAAATAACTCTTCACAAACTTGTGTTTGAGTTCCTCTTAAAGGAATCATATTTGACCACAATTTAATGTGATTGTGCTCTTAGAAAAAACAACAACATTAACAATAATAGGACCTTTCTGCTGCTGCACAGTATAAATTCACCATATTTTACCTTTAAAGTTTGTTTGCAATAGAAGACCAGATACATTCACAGACTCATTAATATATTTAATGCAGAAATTGTTTTAATAAACCTTGTAAAGAGCTTTTATTTATTTGTTTGCCCTGCTAGGATAATACAAATTTCTTCTAACCTGGTAATACGGTTTTGTTAGCATCAAGCTAATGCTTTTGACATACTTAGATTAAACATAGACATTGGGGTTCGCTATAGAAAATTGAGTAACAACTATTTTTTTATTACTTTGGATGTGGCAATTTGAATGTTGAATTCTTCAGTACAGGTTTACATTTAAAGCCTGTCCCTGAATATTATAGCCTTTTAGCTTAGCTAAATGCCCATCATCCACACACCCACTCATGTACAAGTGGAATCATTTTAAGTCACATAACAGCATGAAAATGTATCTGAATATTTGTATAAAAAGGTATCTGAATAAAAAGGTGGTATGGATGTCTACAGCTCTTGCATGTCTACATTTCCTTTATGTCCACAGTATATAAATAAGGGGTCACCCGCAGACCTGTTAAAAAAACTCACCAATGAGCAGCGTTTCAAAAAGGTTGCTGACCCCTGATATAAATAATATGAGGTTTATTGCCCACAGCAGCATATTAAATTCACCAGCATGGCCTACTAATAAGTATTGACTTTGTAGTATCTGTAAAACATTTTCATATCCTATAAAACAACAAGGCTGCATTACCACCTCCAGCGCATTAACAAAACATTAAAGAATTCAAATGAACTAAAAATGATCGTTACCTTGCAAGCAATGCAAGCTAATCTCACTGCTCCATTGTGGCACAGTGGGTAGCGCTGTTGCTACATGCCTCCAGAGTTGGGGGTTTGAATCTGGGTCCTGGCCTTGTGTCTGTGGAGTGTGCATGTTCTATCCCTTACGAAAATTCACTATAGCTTCCTATGGTTTTTATGCAGTAACCATAGTTTTACTATGGTACCCCATAGTACTTTGGTACTACCCATAGTTTTACTATGGTTTATTCATAGCACTTCATGGTAGTGATTCTACCATAGTTGACATATACATATATCACTTCATAGTTACCCAAAAAACCATGAAAACCATGGTTATTTAATCATAGTAAACCATGGTTAATTTTCATAAGGGTTGCTATGGAGTTTCTAGGTGGTTTCTAGGCAGCAGGGCCATCTAAACATTTCTTCAGGAATAGTTTTTGTTGTTCCTGTGTTTTTCTTGCACTCCCTTTTGTCCTTTCTACATTTGTGGTTGTTTCTGTCATTGTTCTTGTGTTGGCCCATGGTCCTGGAGGCACACTGTTTAATTTCATTGTGTATTATGGTTAAAATTACAATAAGCCTACTTGACAAAATGTGGGGGCAAAATGCTCTAAAACGACATCTTTGTCCACTCCCACATTGAAACCTCCTCCAGCTAAATAAAGCCCGACAGCCTGCAGTCATTCTGCAGGCGGGGGAGATCCCTAGTTATCCATTCTCGCCAGGGCTGGGGTCTGCTGGAACAGGAGAGCTCATTGTGTGTGTGTGTGTGTGTGAGAGTCCTCCTCATTCCTCGGAGTGGAGGAGGAGGAGCAGCAGCAGCAGCAGCAGCAGCAGCACATCCTCGTCTGGTCGTGTGGAGGGGGCTGCTGGAGCACAAAGCAGAGGAGAGGCGCGATGTCGGAGCTTATCACGGCCAGAGAGGGAGGGGTAGCGGTCGAGTTGTGCATGTAGATGTTATGAATATTTTTCATCTCCAAAAGAGCATAATTTCGCCACGTTTCAGCTTTTATTCGTGTTTCCAAAGCCCGACATTGTGAATGACAATGCTCGTCCTCTGGAAGGCAGCCACCGCTTAGTTTGGTCACCATTTAGTAGATCTGTCAGCTGCAAATAAGACGTCCTAACCGACCGTACAGCTTTCTTCTTGGGTAAAAGGCCATTTTTTACACGAATTTGACCTCCTCGTCCAAAAAAAGTCAGCCGTATTTTTATTCCCGAGCTACTGCGAACGGCCGTTTTTGCTGCTCCAGCAGGAAAAGAAGGAGAAGGAGGAGGAGAAGGGCTGATGCTTCGAGCCAGCAGAATGGAGGAGTTTGTAACAGAGGAGGACGAGCCTTGGTACGACCAGAGAGACCTGGAGCAGGGTGAGTAGTATGGGAGTGAGGGATTAAAGCGTCCAGTTTACGAAAAAAGCAGAGGCTAAAGGGTTTAGAGGCCCGGTGAGCTACAGCTACAGATGTGAGCAAGACCCTGAAGGAGCAGCTGGGAGCTGCAAAGCCTGAATTTGGTCTTAAACAGGGTCTGGAGGGCCATCTCACCCTCTGAGAGTCCTGAGATGCTACATGGCCTCCCCCTCACCATAACACCAAAATGGCATCATTGACAGACCTGCTCCTTGCGCCTCTTTCTCCAGGTTTCTCTAAGAGGCTGTGAGATGCGACTGTTTTTGTTTTGCAGGCCATGGCCTGATGTTTACAAGCTGAGCATTAGTTCATAATAAATAGGCGGCTATATTATACTGACATAAGCCCACTTGTGCTTCAGTGTGATGTCTGTGTTCTCACTGAATTATTTCCACTTATTCTTTATTGAGACTGTCGTCTAGTTTTTGGTCCCACTTTATCTTTAGCATCTCCATCACCCAGGCTCCTCTCCTTTCATCTCATCGCGCATTTGCCTCTGTAGACCAATTATTCCAATCTCGTCAGAGCAGACAGGGCAGGAGTAAACTCTTCATTCCCTGTTTCTCTCTCTCTCTCTCTCTCTCTCTCTGTCCCTCTCTCTCTCTCACACACACACACACACACACACTGTCTCTCACTCATTCTCTCGGTCTCTCTCTCAAACTCTACTCTTTATTTCACAGACTCTCTGTCTGTCTCTCTCTGTGTGTCTCTTTTGCTCTCTCTGTCGCTCACTCGCTCGCTCTCTCTCTCTGTCAGAATGATGTCATTGCCCTTTGTCTACCCTCTGCTTATACTGCTTTGTCATAAAGTGCTGGGTTTCAGGACAGCTCAGCACCGCTGAATATAGGGACACCTTGTTTGTTTTATAAGCTCTAATTTGACACCCTGATGCTGACTGTTTCACAGTACTCAGCTTTAGCAACCCGAGAGCGGTCTGATTTAGTAGAAAAGGAAAGGAATGTTTGGGGAGGGAATTCTCATCATTTGCGGCTTTTGAGCAGCTTGAACTTGGCGTTAGACATTTTTGGCCCAGAAAGGCTGTGGAGGAGTTGGGAGGGCAGGCAAGTTTCCAACAACTGTGAATTCTTGCTCTGAACTGTTTATCTGAATAAAGGGTGGTTGTACACATACACTGTGTAAGGGTTGGGCTTTTTGGATTACCCTTGATTTCAATTTCCAGGGCTGCGTCAGGTTAATTTGCCAATTTAATTAGACTGGCTCACATTGATTGTATTGATTTAACTGGGGAGCTACAAAGCATGAAGAAAGATGTCCCAGCCTTCATGGGTCTGACATGTAAAGCAGAACTGATCTGCTACAGACTTATTTTTTCAGGCTTAGATGTAGTCTCTATCACAATGAGATTAGCAAAATGTAATTTAATACTCTTTGACTCACACCACTGCTAATGGCTGTGTGGCGATTACACACACACACGGGCTCCTTTTGCGGAAATTTCTTATCGACCTGGCCTGGTAAACCCTGCGCACGCAGAGGAGCAATCAATCAGAAGAGAAATGGTTTTCGTCCCAGTAGAAGGAAAGAACCTGAAATTTAGTTGGTCAAAATAGGTCAGCCTTGAAGAGCAGAAGATTTAAATGCCAGATGTCTGGGATTTCTCCCAGCTACTGGCATGGTGTTAGAAGTCATTAGATGTTCTCGTTCTGGACAGGTTCTGTAGTGTGATTTACTCACTGACCAAGCAAGCAGCATTACTGAATTTCATCAGAATGCTGAGCATGAAGATAAAAAAGAGGTTGGAAGTGCATTGTGCAGTTGGCATGGAGTCTTGCTCTTCCTCTTCCTCTGAATTATTCAATATTTGATTAGGTGGCATTAAGCCTGGGTTGATCTGATTAGAGAATGGAGGCGGAGGATTAGGTTTGTGAGTGGGGGGAGTGGGGCGCTCCATCCTTACCAAACAGGGCAACAAAAACATGAGCCCACACAAACATGGTAGATACTAAAGCAGTGAGATCTGAGATGATTTTTGATTTTACATGAAATACGCAAACACAGAGTAGTACATGAGAACTCTGGTAGCGTTTAGGTAGCGTTAATCAGGGGCACATGCATGCGTGTGCTTAGCTTTAGCCAAATCTTCTGGGCTGAAAGATATTTTAGCTTATGTAACGGCAGTTTCTGGGTCTGCGCAGCGTGTGTCAGCTTGTGTTTTCTTTGTTGGTATGGCAGATTGATGCCCTGTCCTGAAGCTGCATGCACGTGCAGAAGTGTTTCACGCACGTGGCGCCTGTGCATGGCCCTATGAGTGATAATGGAATGTGAGTGTTTTTGTGCTTATGTTTGTTTCTCCGTTCCTGGAATTTGCCTCATTAGCCGGCTCAAACACTCAGGAAGTGTAATTGGGGTCCTGTACTCCATTTGCAATCAGAAAAAGGAGACCTAATCTAGTTTCAGTGCTATTATTAGATTGTTTGGTTCACCATGTCCTACTTGATGTTGTGCTCTGGTTAACCCAGGAATACATTTTGCAGGAAATGTTGGCAGTTGACATGTTGATATCATGCTAACTGGCAACATTAGCTTTTATCATTTACAACATTAGTATTGACTGAGTGAGCCGTGTGCTTATAGTGGACTTGATGCCCCATTAAAGTCTTGAAGCTTCTTTAGCAGCGTACAGCAAGGCGTGTGAGGTGCCGACTGTTAATACATTGTTGCCCCTTGTTTGATATACACTATATGGATAAAGGAATTGGACCATTACACAACAGGGACGTCACTTTTCTTGGAAGGCGTTCCACAAGATTTTGGAGTTTCTGTGGGAATTTGTGTGCATTTCATTCTGTAGAGCATTTAAGTTAGTTAGTTAAAATATGTTAAAATCATTTTGGGAATGTGTATGTAAGCACTTATCCAGGACAATCCTGCAAATATTCAAACTTAAAAAATACTATTCGGGCCAGTTACAGCTTCACGCAAGGCTGAAAGTGTAGCTATGCTATAGGGTTGTTTCCCTCAGGGCCTCTTTATACGTTTCTTTCCCATCAGTTCCCTCAGTCTTTACTCTCAGCAGTGCACAGGCACTCAAGAGCTGCATCTTTATCTCTCTGCTGTTATGGGAAATTTCTGAAATGGCAGAACAAAGAGCTTTGTCTCTGTCTGAACTCAGTCACAGGGAGGGAGTGGGCAAGGAGCATTCTGGCATGTGATATTAAGAAATACATTGATTCAGTTTTAATACTGTTGCTCTAAACTATAAAATAAAAAAATGTACAACATGCTGTATAGCAACCGTTCTCCATATAGAACTCGAGCTGGCTGTAGGTGGGGCAGCTGGTGTTCTGGTAGTTAAGATGTTGCTCCTGCGAATTGAAGGATATGGGTTTGAATCCCAGGACTGCTAGTGGCACCACTGAGGCGTCCTTGAACAAGATACCCCACACACGGCTCCCCAGGCGCCCCTGTTGCTGACTGCCTACTGCTTCACTTAGTGAATGGATTAAATGCAGAGAAATAATTTCACATTGTTCATGCTGTGCTGTGGTGTAATCACGCATTTTACTTTACGTGCACATGGGCATGCAAAAATATTTAACAGTAAGTCAAATACAGTGGCTAGAGTAACGTTAATGTTTTTGTTAAGTATAACCTTAACATTTGTTGCTGTACATGAGGCCTACTGAAACCCCTACAACTAAGGCAATAGTTTAGTTAGTGTCTCAATGAATGTAATGTACAAAGAACTTGTACTTTATTTGCAATGTGCAGAAAAAGCTTTTCATACTGCTGGAGGCCTAGTGATTAAGGATCTGCTCCTGCGATCAGGAGGTTGTGTGTTTGAATCCCAGGACTGCTAGTGGCACCACACTCTGCTTCCCGGGTGCTGCTCACTTGATGAAAGGGTTAAAAGCAGAGAAAGATTTTTATTTTGTTCACACTGTGTGCTGTGCTGTGCTCAAATGGACACTTTACACACACACACTTTGTTATCTAGCGAGAGAAGTTTGTACGTGTGAAGGAGTGAAAGGAAGAGTGCCTGCAAAAAAATACACTGGGAGAAAAATACAGACCCGTAACGCAACAATGTTAATGTGCATTGTTTGACTAATTTTCAGTCAAAAAATGCAGCTTTTTGTTTTCACTTGTATTTGTCTGCCGCTTTTTGGGAATGAAAGAGACTTTCCCCTCCTCAGTTTTGTGTGTTCCCCAGTGCAACCGCTGCAAATTTACAGCAGGTAGAGATTCAGTTGAAAAATGCGAGTACTCCTTTAACTCTCCCTTAAAGTCCTGCCCTGTTGGGTCTGTCACCAGTCTGGAGACCCCAGGGATCAATGCAAGAACACACACACACTCACATTCATACGTGCTGCACAAAGACAGCAGGACCACATGGCAACAAAGCTCCCACGCATGATTTATGTGTGAGCTGCTGCATGGTCCCGTCTTACAGGGGTTTTTGCTTTATTGCTGACACAGAGTATTTCATGATAAATCACTGCTTTTATATCTATGCAATAGGGGTTAATGTTTTTAACCTTGGTAAGTCCTCCCTATGCGCCTGCCCTCCTGCAGTGTTAGTCTTTGTGTGTGTGCTAGCACAAGCACGTTCTTCATTTTGTCTGTATCTGCAGTCTCTTAGCTGACAGGACTTTATTTCTGTATTAGCTTCTGTGTTTGCGTGTGCGAGTGTGTGCTGAGGTGCAACAAAGCTGGCATATTGTGCTGGGAGGAGCTGTAGCTTCGTGTTAAGACTGTCCCCGCTGACAGAGAACAATGATGCACATAATAGCCCGAGGTGTTTCATGAAAAAAACATTTATGCTGTCTAAAAAGACAGTGATGTTCTGGTGGATGAAGATGATGGGTGGGAATCTAACATAAAAAAAAATCTCTTTATACAGCACTGCACTGCACAAAAACCCTACATTCAGCACATTGCTGCATTCTTTTAAGGATGCATGCGTCTTTTTCCCCATATATGGCCCACTTTACCCAGGACAACTAGGTTATTTGCAGCTGCCTTTTTTGCGTTTTGACCTCGTCTTGGTTGACATCACTGCAGCATCAATAAGTACAAATACTTCTTTGGGGGTGGATTAAAATGAGAATTTCTGTTCTGCCCCCTTTTTCCTGCTACTGGCTACACACCACATCCACAAACGACAGTCTCAGGTGGCAAACAGGCCTTATATCAGCATCAAGCTGGAACATTAGAGCGGGAAATAGTTTAAACAGCAAAAAAGCCAAAACATGGGGCCACAAAATTCACGTTTTGTGAAATAAAAGTTCAATTTTTAATGTGTTGACTTTATACAGTCTTAAGTGGTCTGTACTATGCTTCATTTTAGCAAGAGATTTTTAGCAAGAGATTTTGTTGCCTGAACTACTCTCATTGGCCTATTAATGTCTCCGGACCCCTTCCCATCTGTCCATTTTCCATATGTCTCATCTTTCCCACATACTGTCTGCCTTTGTTTGCCTTAGATCTACACTTGGCAGCAGAGCTGGGGAAGACCCTGCTGGAGCGCAATAAGGAGCTGGAGGACTCACTGCAGCAGATGTACATCAACAATGAGGAGCAGGTGCAGGAGATTGAGGTAAGGGCCAAGCCAGAGCACAGTTTTTGTGGAAAAAAGTGCTTCATGCCCTTTGGGACAGTTCAAGCTGTTCAGAAACTAATATGTGCTTTTAGGGTCTGTTTTGTAATAAGCTTTGTGATTGTATTGAGAGGTTTTGTTAGGAAAAAATGACCTGTTTGGAGAAATAGTGTAATATGCAGTGTGTCTGTCATATTCCCTATACACATAAATGTGATAGTTCATTTAAAAAAAGAAACATAATGCCAATATCCACAAACCTATCAGAGCTTATTAAAAGACAATTCCACCATTTGCTCAGAATCGCTGGATTTAATTGGTCCATCTAAGGAATATCTCAATCTTTTTAGCTTTTTTCCAAATTCATTCTTTGTAGAATACATTGTTAAAGTTTCACAACATGCCATTTACTCCCCATTTCATATAGGCCATGTATATTCCCCTGCAGCTGTGCACCCTTTCACATAATGTTATAAGGATTGTTACCAAGACTGTTAGTTTGAATATGGTACAGTATAAGGCAGCCAATCAGGAACTACTCTGCATAATAGTGCTGCCACTAACGACTAATTTTCTAACGATTAATCTTTCGACTAATTTTTCGATTAGTCGATTAATCTAAACGACTAATTTTCAAAAAAATCAAGCGGTTGCAATTCTCATGTGTTCATTTTATTTTGAACAAAA
>JBBPDB010000028.1:10714291-10727896 GCA_037974465.1 Brachypetersius altus | reverse complement strand
GCAACTGCACGCAGCAGGAACCGGGTGTACCGTGTGCTCGGTACCACCGGTACTCCCGAAAACCTGGTACCGTAACACTTTTTTTTTTTTAGGTACCGTACTTGGTACCGAAGAACCGGGACATTTGACAACACTAGTTTGATGCATTGACGTGGAATATTGACTCGGTATCCCATTCTGGGGTGGCATAAAATACTTTTGTGAACGAGTTCTAAACCATTGATCATAAAACCATCTATTTTGTCAAGAAACATCAAGAGAGGCTTCTGAAAGTGGGTGTTGATGTGTCTGTTGACACTGTGATAGACTGGTGTCTTGTTCAGTGGTTATATTTGTATATATATTATTTGTTTTTTCCCCTCATCCAGTACTTGTCCAAGCAGCTGGAGATGCTGCGGGAGATGAATGAACAGCATGCAAAGGTGTATGAGCAGCTAGACGTGACGGCACGTGAGCTGGAGATCACCAATGAGAAGCTGGTGCTTGAGAGCAAGGCTTCACAGCAGAAAATAGACAGGTGAGTCTAGTCAAATGGTTTGGTGCAGATATTGGCCATGACTTAACAAATTCGCACAGAGTCACACTTGCTGATATTGACCATTCTAGTCTGGGGTCACAATTCAGTCATCTTCCTCTTTTCAGACACCAGCAACACACACTGTATTATTTGTGTAGCTAGTTACTCTAAACCATAATTGATTATAAATTATATCTAGCAGAACTCCCACCTCATCTGTACATGATTTAAAGCAATAGTATGTCAACAAATCAAATTTACACACACCTCAGATGTGGCCAGTCAGACAAAAAGTTTTGCTTCTTTAGGTTAGTGCTGTGGTTTAAGTTGTTAACAAGCATACAGTGGTGCTTGATGGTTTGTGAAACCCTTGTGTCTACATTTCTGCATAAATTTGACCAAAAACATCATCAGATTTTCACAGTCCTCAAAGTGCATGAAGAGAACCCAGTTAAATAAATGAGGGGAAAAAAGTATTTCACCTGGTAATTTATTTATTGAGGAAAATGATCCAATATTGCATGTAAGTGGCAAAAATATGTGAACCTCTAGCAATTTAAAGGTGAAATTAGAGTCAATTGTTTTCAATCAATGGGATCAGGTGTGAGTGGGCACCCTGTGTTATTTAAAGAACATGGATCTATCAAAGTCTTAACACATGTTTGTGGAAGTGCATCATGGCACAAACAAAGGAGATTACTGAGGACCTCAGAAAAAGGGTTGTTGATGCTCATTAGACTGGAAAAGGTTACTAAAGGGTTTGGACTTCACCAGTCCACAGGAAGACTGACTGTGTACGAATGGAGGACATTTTTGACCGTTATTACCCTGCCCAGGAGTGGTTGACCTACTAAAATCACTTTAAGCAAGGCATGTAATGTCCAGGTCACAAAGAACCCCTGGAGTAACTGCTCAGCAACTGAAGGCCTCTCTTGCACTGGCTCATGCTAATGTTCATAAGCCCACCATCAAGAGAACACTAAACATCAATGGTGCTCATGGCAGGGTTGCAAGGAGAAAGCCATTGCTCTCCAAAATGAACATTGCAGTTTGCTAAAGGTCATCTGGTGAATGTCTTGTAGATTCATGAGACCAAAACTATTTGATATGCTTAGAGAAAGGAAAACATTGAATTTCAGCATAAGAACATTATCCCATCTGTGAAACGTGGTGGTAGTATCATGGTTTGGTCTGTTTTGCTGCATCTGTGCCAGGACCGCTTCAGTTATTGCTGGAACAATGAATTCTGAATTATACCAGCAAATACTAAAGGAAAATGTCAGGACATCTGTCCATGAACTGAATCTCAAAAAAGTGGTTCATGCAGCAAGACAATGATCCCAAGCACACAAGTAGTTCTACCAAAGAATGGTTAAGAAAGAAAAAAAAGAATTGCCTAGTCAAAGTCCTGACCTTAATCCAATTGAGATGTTGTGAAAGGACCTAAATCGAGCAGTTCATGCGAGGAAACCCACCGACATCCCAGAGCTGAAGCTGTTCTGTAAGGAGGAATGGACTAAAAATCCTCCAAGCCGATGTGCAGGACTGTGCAGGACTGAACAGTAACAGGAAACGTTACAAAAGGGGGTCACACCAGATACTGAAATGAAAGGTTCAGATACTTTTGCCACTGATAGATATGTTGTAATGGCTCATTTTCTGTAGTACAAAAAAGACCAGGTGAAATATTTTTGTCTCGTTTATTTAACTGGGTTCTCTTGATCTACTTTCACTACTGATAACTGAAAATCTGATGTTTGCGGTCATATTTATACAGAAATGTAGACCATTCTAAAGGGTTCACAAACTTTCAGTAATCCGTAATCATCCAGTTTATTTTTCCATAAATACATTCACATCAAGTTTCATTGTAGTCATGCACACTTTGACTTCTGTGTGGCTTAAAATTAGCTTTTAAAATTAGCCAAACAAATCACTGTTTAGCTGGACATTAGGGGCAACCCCTTAAAACAAATAGTGTTTTGTCTCCCCTGTATTGTTGTTAACAAATGAATGACTGTTAATACTCAGTTTTTGAATTGTTGATTAATAAAAACAGATGATGAGCATAATTTTGTGTCCATATACCTGAGTAACCTTCCTGGACATGATGGAGAATCAATCGGCACAACAGTTGTCTAAAGTGTCTGCCCCGGTGTTTAGCCATACAGTAAAATATTGCTGTTTTATAGCTCGCATTTAGGTAATACAGAGTCCTAGGTCACATCGACTTGTATGTGGTTTGAGAGAGGTTTCGAAGATCTGTTTGTAAATGATTCTATCCTTACATGCCCCAAAGCGAAATGCTATTGAATTTCCTTTGTTGGTGTATGGTGTCAGTAATTTATTTATTAACAGGCATGCAAAGGGATCTCTTTTTAAACGCTCTGTAGGAGGTATTCCACATGCTCTTGTGCTCTTGTGAAGATGTAACCTTACCCAACACTGATTGAGTGTTGGAACAAACCCCCATTTCTGTTAGGCTGTTTGACCTGTATAACAGTGCTGGGAGCAGCTGGCAGTATAATATGGAATTACAAGGTTTTGCTGTGACAGTGATATTATTTGTAGGGATGCACCGATTGCAATTTTCAGATCTTGAGATAAAAACCTGATGTTTTAGTCCAGTCAGCCATCTGCATGAAAATGTGTTTGCGCAGGTTGACGAGTACCATGGAGATGCTACAGGGGCAGGTGGACACACTTACTGCTCGCGTGGAGGAACTGCGCACACTTGAGGAACTCCGGGTTCGTCGGGAGAAGAAAGAGAGACGAAAGACGGTGCACTCCTTCCCTTGCCTTAAAGAGCTCTGCACTGCACCTAGGTACCACGGAGATCTGGGAAACTGCTATGAACGTTTCATGTTTGTAACATTGTAATTCAGCCACTCTGCGTGATGGCTGTGCATTCCATTACATTTGCTGGAGCAAGCATGGAACCTTAAAACCCACCAGTTAGCATGCATGCCTAAATATTCAGTGTGTTTTTGCTTTGAAGCAAAATGACTCTTTTTTTTAAATGAGGTACAGTGTCTATTAGAATAGAGACATTTCAGGGTGTTAAGGTCTAGTTTATGGAGTAACAGAAAACTACTGCTTTCTGGTCTGTCTGCTTTCAGGTACGAGGATGGCTTTACAGTGTCTGCCCTGGGCAGTGGCGACCTTCAGGAGCGGCCTTCAGCAAATGAGGAGAATGAGCAGCTCCGTGCAATGGTGGCATCTCTCCGGGCAGCTGTGGCTGCCGAACGCGGCCGGCGTGAGAACGCAGAGCGCGAGTGTGCCGCCGTGCTGCAGGAATTTGAGAGGCTGGAGCAGCGGCTGCTGGGTGCTGAGGGCTGCCAGCGGCGTGTCCACGAGCTGGAGGCCGAGCTGCAAGAGATGCAGCAGCTTCGCAGGTCACGTGCCCGCCTTCTGACCGGCGAGGATGGCCTGGAGCAGACGCTGCTCAACAGCGCCCCGGAGACCGACACACCTGAGGACGCGGCGGCTCTGGCGCAGGAGGACGGAGGCTCAGGCGAGACGCCAGTGCGCAAGAGCTGCAGTGACACAGCTCTGGACGTCATCTCAGCAGTGGATGCCTCAGGTAGACGCAAAGGAAGCTACGCGCTGCATGCCAATGGTGTGCGCAAGCGTGGTATGTCTATCCTGCGTGAGGTGGACGAGCAGTACCACGCGCTCCTGGAGAAGTATGAGGAGCTTCTGGGTAAGTGCCGACGCCATGAGGAGAGCCTGCGACACGCTGAGGTGCAGACATCCCGCCCCGTGTCCAGGGATCCCTCTATGAAGGAGTGCCGAATGGCCGATTCCCGGGAGCTGCCGCAGACCCCGCCTTCCACACCCGAGGCCATGGAGGGCATCAGCAGGCAGGTGGAGGCTGTAGACAAGCGGCTGAGCCAGAACACGCCAGAGTACAAGGCCTTGTTCAAGGAGATCTTTTCACGCCTCCAGAAGACCAAGACCGATATCAACTCCTCCAAAGGGAGAAAGAGTGGAAAATAACTTGCTCAGAGAAATGTGCCACTGGACATTTTTCATTCTACCCCAGGTGTACTCAGTTCCAGTTCTGCGATCTACTGCCCTGTGTTTAGTGTTCCTTATTCACCTAATCCAGTATCAATAAAGGGCTCGATCACAGCTGATGAGCTGAATTAGTTGATTTGGGGTGGAAAATAAAACTGCAGGACAGTGCGTCCACAGGACTGGAGCTGAGAAACACTTTTCTACCCAATTTAGTCTTAATTGCTTAAAGGCCAGATCTGGAAAACATAGGAGAAGGCAACTTCATGCTAGTGTGCTAGCATACAGCTTTTAGCTTGAGTAATCTGTTGGGTTTTACTTGCTATATGGGTGCACTTTACATCAAGATGAGCACCAGCAACAAAACCTCTTGCCTGACTTGATTCAGCTCTTTCAGAAACTGGAAAGTTGCTGAGTTAACAGTACAGGTCATAACTCACTGCTGAATTTATAGGAACTAAACTCTGGTATTTATATTGAAAACATGACGCAGTTCACTGCTGAGTAGTCCTTTTCATTTTACACTTGTATCACCTGCACCACTGTGTCTACTACAGCCTCAATTCTGTAACCAGTCCTTTCCAGTATTAAAAGACGCTTTGCTTATAAGGGGGGGTTTATACATTTATTACTTAGAGAATGGATGGGTGAGAGAATGAGCTGATCCAGCATGGTCTTTTCTGCAAAATTATAAAAATGTATGGATGTCTACACCAATAAATGGAGGAATAAAAACAAATGTCAATCTGAACACTTTAATGTTGACACAGATGAACAGTAATCTCCAACTTCCACAGTGAGAGCAGTACAAAGAGACCAAAACCAAAAGAAGAAGCAAGTGCAAAAACCTTCACCTGACATTACAGGCAACGTTGTTCAAAGGAAAAATAAAATGGAGTGAAGAAACTAGGACAGAGCTATGCGCCAGACATCTCTTTCCTGTTCTGAGTTTAAAACCCTTGAGGTGAAACCACAGCTGGACTGAGGACGAAGGAGAAAGATGATCAATTCAAAGAACACCCCTAAACCTCTATAGCCGTCTGACCCAAACACTTCTCTTAGAGTTCTGACTTAATGTTTTACGCCTCTTAGGTTTCACAGATCTTGGTAAGCAGCTTGTGATTGTAAATAGTGGAGGCACAGTCAGTGATGTTTGTAATTCATCAGTGGAGTAGTTTTAATACTTGAGGTTCTGCAAGTGAAAACAGCCCTTTCCACTTCGTAAAATCTCTTTAGCACTTGCTGACAGCTCACACAGGCCACGAGAGAGAAAAGGGCACATTCCACAAATTCAAGCACCTGCCGCCTTTAAAATTGGAAACAATCGGGAGAGGACGAACACTAACTAGTTTTGTTGGACATAGAAACTAGAAAAAGACAAAGCAAAGCAAGAGAGGGGACCCAAAATGGCAATATTCTTTCAGCATCACAGTTCATCTACTTCTACTGGCCTTTACATTTGGTCCATTCTAAATCAAGCCAATTGGATGAGGCACCAGATGAAACTATCGTTTCCAACAAGGAGCAGCAAGTGAACAGAGCGTGTGTGGCTCTGGGAGAGGGAGGGGAGAATAAAAGATCAGATTTAATGTTACATTTCAAAAGGCAAAAAGCTCCTCAACGCCGTGCTACAGGAATCATTTTTAAGGCCACATGGCGAAATAAATGGTCACAAGAACACACACACACACACACCGCAACCACAGGAAGAAGCTGATCAGTGGAGCTCCTCTAGTGGACAGGAGGTCAACTTTGCAAGACAGAAAACTACATCCTCACACTACATAGGACCACATGTACACAACCCCATCCTCTAGTTACCATTTAGCCAACCAAGTACAGACCTGCACTTCACTGTCAGCTCTACGTATTTCTACAGACGTCAGCTACAACCAGACATGCTAACCACTATACACAGATTATCTCAAAAGGCAAAAGACGAGACGTTTGTCCTCTGGGTTGAGGGAAGCCGCGAGTTCTGAGGGAATGCCAGTGGCAAAACATTAGCAAGCGGCACCATCTCCGATTACTCTCATCAAGGCAGATCATGGTAATAAAAATACAAAATAAAGAAATGAAGGAATGTCAAAGACAAAAAAAAAGCAGACAGGACAGAGAGGGGTGGGGCAAGTGACACAGGAGGAAGAGCATAAGGGGGCGTGAAGATTACTAATAACAGCCATGTCAAAAGTATCCAAGTGTTTTCTTTATGAAGACTCTTTTCCTCTCTTTTTTTTTCCTTTTTTAAACTTTTATATACAAACAAACCAAAAACACAAAATTTGGATTGTGCACGTTTTGTTTGTTTTTCACATATATATTTTCAAAGCCTCAATACTCATTGGAAGGGAAGGGAGGAGAATTAAAGGGAAGGAATGGTAGAAGATGGCAAACGGTAGGAAGGTGGACGGAGTGAGAGAGAGCCTTTTTTTGTGTAGTTTAACCAGTTAATCCATGATGATGATGATGATGGGATTTAAGTAAATAGCCAGGGAGCACACTGATGGGAAAATAGAGGGAGGAGGGAAGTCAGAGAGGAAAAGCAGCTGGGGTTCGGGAGTGGCTTAGTCTTTCCAGTCCTTCTTGATGTTGAGGTTCCACTCCCAGGACAGGTGGTCATGCTTGTCATCATCGGTGAACTTAGACTTTATGTTGTAAGTGCCACGAGCCAGCAAGCCTTTGGGCGCCTCTTCTAGCGGGGTCAGGAACTCATACTCATTCGGTCGAGGCCCGTAGCTGCCCACCATGTAGTCGGACTTGTCGACTAGAAGTAAAAAAAAAAAAAATATATATATATATATTATATATATATAAAAAAACCTTGTTTATGCTCATGCCCTCGGTGTTGATATGCTAGACACTGAAAAAGACTGAAGTTTAAAAAATCAGAAAATGGTGCCAAACTTACGCTTCACCCCTTTCCTAAAGGTCTGCTGTACATACTTGAGTCCTGAGACAATCTCCTTGTTCACCTGGAAAGAGTTGCAAAGAATACTACATCAGCTTCAGAACGATCCAAGGCCACAAACACGTGTGTTAGCTTGGCTGAAACAATGAACACTACTCTTAAAACAGATTTTTGACTTTCGGGTCAGGCAAAGTGGATTCAGCAAAGTGGAATGTTGGAAATAATGCAACACACAATCTGGGACAAATAATGTTACACATAGAAAAGATGTAGGCTAAGGTTTACAGTACAGGGCCCTGCTTCAGTAATGCAGGGTAATGCAGGGTGGCCCACGGAATGTAGCCCACCACCAATCCCGCCTCTATGCAAAATTAAAATGATTGGATATGGTAGAGATACGGTCGGGGAACGCCAGGGGTTGCTGACGTGTGGGTAAGTGAATAGAAACAATCCACTTGCTCGATCATCTTCTCACACTATCGCCTAGAGATGGGCTATTTATCTGTGGCCCACCCTGTACCATTCAACTCCGAAATTGAGTAATAGGGACTACAGTAGGTCATGACACTGTAGGCTAACAAAAAATAAAAACCCAACCCAGTGTACTTGAGAACAATGTGTATTCTTTTTAAAAAAATACCATAAGAGCAAAAGGTTTAATGACAACTGATCAACAACAATCATTCTCAGTTTACGAGTTTAGTACTTTTGTCCCAACTTTACCACAGACAGAAATTAATTTCAGTCAACAGTCAAAAACTCCTTATCATGGGATACCACAGGACAGGCCTAGATAACCCAGCTCTGCAGAAACTCTTAAATATGGAAGGAAAAAAACCCACTAAGGATCAAAACCATTCAGCATCACAAGCTCAGACATCCGTCACAAATTTGACTTCTCCGAAAGGCATTTGGTATTAAGAATAGTGCCACTCTTTTTCGTGCGTTCACAGTAGGTTACCGGCCGAACTGGGAGAAACCAGGTTAGCAGAACTTAAGGGACCTGGGTGAAAAAAATATTCTGAACAATGAAGATAAAAAACAAATCTGCAGGTTAAATGAGGATCTCCCAAGTGCTGGAAAGGCAGACAAGTCCAAAATCCAGACAAGATAAGATTTTACAAAGATAGGAAAAGAACCACGTGGCTCACCTTGAAGCTGATCTTTATCCTGTATTCCACGCCTTCTTTCAGTATAAATGACTGTTTCTTGTAGCTCTCCAGGTCCCCTGGAAGAACACAAGCCCAGACAAAAACCATCATGAACAGCATTTATTAATCTCTCTCTACATTCAATTTTTTGATAACAGAGCTGATTCTGAATCTGCATGTATCTTTACTATCCTGGGCTACTATTTCTGGAACAGAAAAATGATCCAGTGTTAAATTTGGACCCTATTTATTCTTTGAACACTGGGGATGTGTAGGTAAAATAGGTGCAAACATCAAACTATTCTTGACCACTGTAGGTATAAAGTGCCATGAAACACAACACGATTAACACAAGATCTGTTTTAATATGCACTTTCAAAATGTAAAAAAAAAAAACAGTGTGCAGTTCTAGGTTCTACACAGCAGAGGGCAGCTTTTGCACTATTTTATTAGTTTCTTGAGCCTTGAATCCTTAGACTGTTCCTCCCCCCCAGGGAGCTTCTACTCAGGAAAGCTCATCACAATAGTGCTGCAAACTTGCTAATACCTGATGGTGCCTTTCAATTATCGTTATGGATCTAGGAAATTTAATTATTTAAAATTTTATTACGTTTATAGGGCGGCTGGTAGGCCAGTGTTTAGGGAGTTGCACCATGTGATCAGAAGACCATGGGTTCGTTTCCCAGGACTTCTAGTGGCACCACTGAGGTACCCTTGACCAAGGTACCATCCCCACACTGGTCCCCAGGCAGCCCTTTTACTTTGTGAAAGGGTTAAACGCAGAGAAAGAATTTCACATTGTTCACACCGTGTGGTCATGTGTGATAATAAGGGCCACTTTACAGTGTGGCTCTCTCTGGTCATGTGAGGCCTGGATCAAGTACCTCACAGTGGAGTGACTAATTTCTCATTTAGCTTCGTCATTCTAGAAACTATAACAGCTAATACTATTCGGCGTAATGGGTTTAAAGTGCCCCAGCCAAGACAGCAGTGGCTGGGTGAGTCAGTCTAGTCTGGAATATACGCTTAGCATAATGCCTATTAAATTCTTTACAGCTTGGTGTGAGTTGGGGGATTAATAAGGTAATCTAATAAAGGCACTTAATGGATAATAGTGATTCAAGCAGAGGGTGGCAGCCTTTATAAGTGGCCAGAGTGTCGCTTGAAATTGAGCGCCACTCCAATGCACCACTCGTGGGTCTGTCAGTCCACTTGAGGATAACAACACACTCCCTGAAGGGTTCACTTACCTTGCAGGTCAAGGGTCAGAGGAGCAGGGGCGGCGTCGCACATCAATGTTAGTCGCGTCACCTGGACATTGGGTGCGGCAGGATCTAAAAAGGAATGGAACTTTAATTCTTGGATAACATTTTTGATGTAAAGAGTTTTTTTTTTGGGAGACGACTCAAAATAACTCTCTTTGACCAACTGTACTTCAAATAAACATGATGGCTGTCTCATATGAACTGAAGAGAGTATCCCAGATAGTTTGTCAGTGGTTCTAGTGGCCATTTATCTCAGCTTTCATATTTTACACTACCGTTATTATGCTGCTGTATTTTGAGAGCTGTTTTCTGTTACTTGCCCATGGCAATTAACACATGTGCACAGACAGGTCTCTTGCATGCCTCTCTCATTGCTGTGCTCCATCAATTATTACTTTGACTGTACTTTTATCATGAAAATTGTCTTATAAATGAACACAATTCATTTAAGACAATATTCATTAATGAACACAAAAGGAGCTATTTAATGCACTGTAGCTGTGATCTTTAGGACACTGATAACAGTCTGGGCTCTTGGGGATGTGACCTCCTTTTCGCTTGTTCCTCACAGGGTGTGAGCTGATGGCCTGCCATCCACAAAGACAGATGCCTAGAGGCACAGAGCCCTGTCTGAAGACCGCTGCCTCAGAGTCTGTTGCTGCACCCGCAGAGCAGCGAATCAGGTCATATAAGCAGGGCGCGCACACACACGCACATACACACACGCACATACACACGCGCGCACACACGCGCGCACACACGCGCGCACACACGCGCGCACACACACGGTTGGAAAAAAAAAAATCGACGGTCAAATACTAAATGATACTGAAATTTAGTATCAAGTACAATATCAATTAGCACTGGTATCAATACTTAAACGCCAGTACTGCATCTTCCGGTTCACGGAAATCGCTGGCAGACAACACTTTTCAACAGGTATTGCAGTGGGCAGCCCTTCCCCCGGCAACCTGGAGTACCCAAGGTTTACGTGACAGTCGGTTTCGGACTAATTTGGGGTGCGTGACTTTTTTCCTCAGGGGATGCTTTGGGACTTTGGCTCTCTGTGGAGGAAAAAAAAGTGAACGCATCTTTAAATGTAGCTCGGCCGGGGAACAACCTAGCGCTGCAAAACTTTACACGGACCCTCAGCTCCCCAGACCTATTCGCTCCACAGGGTGTGTACCCAGCTGCGCCAAACTTGACATGCCGGTAGATTTCTGTGAGACCTTTCTAACGAGCTCTCCTCTGCAGAGAACTGGTGCAATGGCCCCTGAGCACATGTTAAATTATTAAAACGTCCCTGCGTTTGTTTTTTCTCCCCCTGTAGTATCGTAAATAGTATCGAGTACCATCCTTAGTATCTGTATCTAGTTTGAAAATTTCAGTATCGTGACAAGCCTAACAGACACACAGTAAAAATTCTGCATGGCATTCGTAGAATTATACTGTCATGGTACTGATCCATGTTTCAACATACAGAAAAATGTTTCAGTTTCTCTTGAAGGAGTCAGGACATTTTACTCATTATATATTCCGTCTGTAGTCTCAACATTGCAGCCAATACTCTCAGAGACCCAACAATTAAACGAAAATGATACTGTGTCCATGTCCATGTGTTCTACATGCAGGCTGAAACACACCTATTGCCACGGAGGCTGAGCCAAGCAAGGCCTCCTTGTATTTGCGCAGACTTTCATCATCCTTGTCCAGGTCCTGGATTTCCTGCAGTGTTTTCTGTGCTGGTGGCTTGTAGTTCACAGCCTCGCTCTCCTCATTCTCGGCAGCGATGGCTGCTAGCTGCTCCGGGGTGGGTTCATGCTCGGCCATGATCTACTGCTGGACACAAAAACAGCAGGATCAGAACACATGCAGCAGCACACTACTACTATTACTACACATCCTTCAGTACTGCAATCTTTAAGACAATGATGAATATGATTATGTCAATAAACTGCAACACTCCCGGAAGAGTAGAGGGCATGTTGACTTCTTCGGTTTCATCATAAAGGAAGAAGTTATTCATCATACAGACAGACATTTAAATCATAGCAGGACAAAATGGAGAGCAACAGAAAAGAAACCAGACATTAAATGTCTGGAGTATGTTCTTCCCCATTCCGAAAGGTGTGATACATTGCAGTAATAGGTGTTAGCACATTAACAGTGGATAATGATCTAAAATATTAAAATGCTCAGGTTTCGCAATGTTTTAGTAAATCAATGAAAAGAAGAAAATGTAAATACAACACACTGCAACAAACAAATGTATTATGTGGTCCAAGCAGCCTACATTTTACAACTAGGCTGCACTTTGACCCTGACCAACCTCCAGCATGTGGCATACTCTCTGAGCTCAAACATGTGACTCAGGCTGAGGTAAGACACAAAGGCTTGGAAGCGGTCTGCGCTACAGGACAATCTCTGCACTGTTGTTCTAAGAGAGAGGAAAAGGGAGGAGGCTTGGTCTTGAATACTTGGTGAGGGCCAGTTTTACTGTAGATCATTATCTGAGAAGCAACACCAGCCCACCCCACACTCCCTCCCACGCTGCTGGAGTACCCACTCTAGCCTGCAGGGCCAGAATGGAGCAGAACAGAGAAAGATCAAGAGGTTCAATGCGTGCAGCTGCTATTAGGTCTACAGTGTAAGTGGCCAGAGTTAAAGAGCCAATTACTGCCAAGGACTAGTAATACTATGCAATGTCCAGAACACTGGTATGCATTATAAAAACAACAACAACAAAGTAATTAGATGAACAGCCAGGTAGATAACTAAATGCCAGCCCACTGTCATCATACTTAATTGATTTGACCAAATTAACTGTTTCATCCTGTCCTTTTGTAAACACTTCATTTTTAACCTAAATTAATTAAAACCTTTTAGAAATCTAGTAGTGTTCCTGATTGTGTTTTGACCTAGCAAAATACTGGAATATATATATATATATTTTAGTGGTGGGCCATTATCGGCGTTAACGTGCTGCGTTAATGTGAGACTTATCAGGCGATAAAAAAAAAATTATTAATCTATTCACCAAGTTGGGTTGGGAGCTGGGTCTATACTACGCAAGCTATGATGACTTTCACCTTGATATTTTAGCGCAGATTTACACTCTCTCTGTCTCTCTCTCTGTCTGTCTGTCTGTCTCTCTCTCTCTCTCTGGTTCGTGACTTTTCCGGATCGCGCCCGTTTTAAACCTGTCTCGCTCTCTCTCTCTCTCGTGCGTGCACGCTCTCATTGTGCCTCTCTCTCTCTCTCTCTCGTTCGTGACTTTTCCGGAGCGCACGGATCATCTCTCTCTCTCTCGCTCTCTCTCCCTTTCTCTGTCTCTCTCTCGCTCTCTCTGTCTCTCCCTCGCTCTTTTCCTTTTCTATGTCTCTCTCTCTCTCTCTCTCTCTCTCTCTCTCTCTCTGTATCTCGATCATCTCTCTCTCTCTCTGTATCTTTCTCTCTCTCTTTCTCTCTGTCTCTCTCTCTTGCTCTCTCTGTATCTCTCTCTCTTTTTCTCTCTGTCTCTCTCTCGCTCTCTCTGTATCTCTCTCTCTCTCTCTCTTTCTCTCTCTGTCTCTCTCTCGTTCCTGACTTTTCAGTATTTAAACCTTATATTTACATTTTCTTTAAGGGTAATGTATTAAACTGAGTTCAAAATGAAATTTTTTAGTCTAGATTAATCTAGATTAATCTCAAGATTACAATGAGATTAATCTAGATTAAAAAAATTTATCTATGCCCACCTCTAATATA
>JBBPDB010000028.1:10694467-10712456 GCA_037974465.1 Brachypetersius altus | reverse complement strand
ATTAAAGTGATCTGGGAGAACATTTGGAGGCATATTTATGGTTTACACTATAAAAATAGGCATTGGGATCATTTTGGTGGGGGGGCTTCAGACATTCGGCAGAATTCAAATGAGCCATTTTAATATAGATTAATTCCAAGATTACATTGAATCTAAAAAAATAATAATCTATGCCCACCACTAATATATTTACAACCTAGTCTGAGGAAAAATGCCATGTTGCACAGGCTCTTCAGCATAGGCGGGAATATAAACAGAAACAATGTTTAAAGACCATTGACGCAATAGTTTGCTGCAATGCAGTGGCTTCAGATTCTTCACAGATGAGGTGGAGTGGAGAGAGTGAATAAATGAGTGTCAGTGTTCCTCACTCTTTGGCCCCTTGAGCAGCAGGTTTGCTACTGAACCTCAGTCTACTGTCCCTGCATCATCTCTGTCTCTGCTGCAGCTTCCTGTTCTGTCATGCTGTGGTTACAGCGCTGCAACTGCTTTTGCTCACAAAGGCGCTTTGGTGTGCTGCAGCCGTGCTATCTTTGCCTTACATGGTATGTGTTTTAAATCACACAAACGCACGCTTGAAACAAAACTAAAATCACCTTCAGGTAGGAGTTTTGCTCACAGGATGTGCAGTGGCAGCAGTGAATTTCAGAAGAAAGTGGGTTACTGTTAACCCTTTATAAACACACATGATCAAAAAAATCTGGGATACATAACCACAAAAAAGTATATACTGCAACATACTCTAATTTCCAACATGGAATGGAATTAGGGCTGTCACTATTTGAGTCGAGGGGTTATGTAATCACACACACACACACACACACACAACAGCAAACATAAGTTTGCATCATATTCACAAAATGTGCATTCATGAGATCCTGCAGACAGGATTCCTGATCTTTCCTCTCATTCAGGGTAGGTTTCCTCTCTTCGGTTCAATGCACACAAAAGGGACTTGAGCACTGACAGCCACTCCTCCCCAACCACCCGCTCAGCATTTAAATTGCAAAGTAATCATTAATCTAACCACGTATAATATACATATATTCATTTTTAATGCAATTTCTCTAAAACATGTGCATGCTCAACTGCAGCAGGACAGCATTTCAGTGCCAAAGGACTATTAAGAGTGAGAGACCATGGTGAGTGATTTCATCATGAGAAAAGAATCCAATGAACAAAACACTCCATTAATCAACAAGCTTCAAACAGAGCACAAGTTACAAACAGATGTGGTCTCTACTATAAATTACCACATGAAGAGAAAGTAAACAGCACTGAATGAATAAACTGGGGTACAAAAACACAGGAAAACCAACATAGATGCGCTATGTAAGTATAGCGATATCTTCAGTCGCAGGGGACAGCATAACCAGAGCAAACACTTCACTCAAATCTTGGCCCAAAAACATGCAGGAGAGGGCGGGTGGGGGTGGGGGGTTTGCTGGAGCACTGTCAAGCAGGAACTACATTGCACCATTTTTCCGTCCAGGGCCTCCGCATTCCCATAAAAGCAGATAATCCTGTTCTGCCAATGGCATATTTTGGCAGGTCAGAGCCTCAATGTGCATTTTCTGAGGGGCTCGGGGAGTCGGAGAAGCGGAAGAATATGGGAAAGGGGAACGTAATAACAGAGAGACCGACATTTCTTTCATAACACCCTAACAACTCCTCAAAATGCTACAATCTAAACGTTCCCACTTGTAACCAAGTCTCAAGAGATTGTCCCACAGTACAGCTGGCTGCCTTGTGTAGCTAAAACATCAGTCAGCGCAGAGAGAGGGAGAGAAAGAAAGAGAAGGGGGCGGGGAGCCTGACCAGGATAAAAAACCTGCTGGGAGATCTAATAAAAGACCTCCTGATCAACACAGCTGAAGAAGTCATTCAAACCACAAGTAAAACAAGGGCAAGACTAGCACATTCTAAATTCAGCCATGCAGGTCGATGCATTGATCTGACTAACTCTCTTAAGAGAAACTGAAGCCAGGGTGAGATATTTAAGCTGAAGATGCAGGTGCTTTTGTACTTTGACTGTGGCTAAAATGCCTCACCAGAAGCACGGTTCAGTCACACAATGCCTTCAGAGTACCTTTGCCACGCCATCCAGTCAAACCATAAACATAAAGGTTCTATGTTTGGCAGCTGCCTTGACTTAGCAAAGTGAGCATGAAACTGAGCAAATGACTGTTTAGGGAGTAGTTAGAGACCAGTTAGAGACCTTTTCAGAACAGGATATCTCTCAATGCAAACGCTGTCAAAATCCCACCTTTCAATAAATAAAAATGGTTGGTAAAGGTGGTATTAGCAAATGTGTAAGGAAGGGAAAGAATCAAAGAAGCAGAACATCCTTTGGAGCCTTTGACTGCCATTTCTGTCTGTTATTTCAAATCAGTTTTTAGCTAGTGTCTCACTTCCAGGTTTACTGGTCTTTCCCCTTTCTCACAGGTAGATGGCTGGTCTTGTATGACCAGGAACAGCTGCCCAAAGGCAACTGCCAAAGTTGTCACAAAATGGACAGACTTACCTCTTAAGTCTTGGTTTAGTCTGCTCCACTCCAGCCAGCCTGACAAAACTGTCACATACGGTTTGCCCTCTTGTCTGAAGAACCAATGTGAACTTGACATTAGGGCCTTCTGCTATATTCTTTCATTACCCAACTTACCATCACCTGGTCTTGCTGGAGGATTATCACCATTAGGGCACACAAAGCTAGTCCAATATGTCATCAAAGGAGTCAGAAAACATGAGATTAGGCCTGTTTCTAAGCAACAATGACCCCAATAAGATTACTGAATCTGGGATTATTACTAATGAGGTTTTGAGAGTGTGAAAGGAATGGAACATACTGCAAGAGGACAAACTGTAACACAAGGACACCACTGATGAACCTTATTAGCATCCTCAAGAGATGCAATTATCCTTGCAAAGTACTATGGGGATTCGTCTCCCCATCTCTGGGTATCAGTTTTGTGCCAATGCCTCAGTCTCTCTAGCTTGCTCATCACACCTGATACTTCGATGGAACAATGCTTATACGCAACCACATGGAAGGAAAGACTGCAAATCACATGCTTGACAGTTTACAAACCCCTGAATGTGTTACATAAAGTAGATGTTCACCAGGGTTGAGATCATGTTCAGACAAAAGAAGAAAAGGGGCAGCATTCCTTCATTAAGCACCACTGGTAAACACAAAACCTGGTAAACATGTCCATGCACTAAAACCTGTTAACTGTCACACAACGATTGCAAGATTGGTGTTTCTAACTCTATTCAACCGATGCTTACTAAGAACCTGCATAGCTACTGTAATTAAAAATACAGGCCACCAGTCAACTTGTGAAAAGTGGAACTGCATTCTAGTCCTGTCTGCTTTAATGCTGTTGTGGCAGCAGAGTCTGCCATTACCTCACCTGTGAGGGTTGATGTGAACATGCCAAAAGTGATATAATATGCAAAAATACTATGGGAGCAAGTATTAAAAATTTCAAATAAAACAATTAGCTAGACTGTAAATTAAAGCTGCAAGATGCGGAAGTAAATATGTCCAATAATGCTACTGGTTATTACAATGATGCAAGATGGTACAAACTGGGTGTGCATGAAGTATGTTTTTTTGCTGTGTAATTAAAAAGTAATGTCAATTTGATGCAGACAGCAATAAACAAAAAGAAAAATATCAAAATAGCAACAGCTGTAGCAATAATTTTATGTAAAAGCTGGATTTAAATAAAGTCTGATGTCCTTTTATCACTTGAAAAGTTTACAAAAAATATTTTTATGTTCTATATTGGTCAATAACAAACAAAATGTATAATTCTTTCAAAATGTTTGCGATGGTTTCTTGTGAAAGTGTTCACAAAAAGCACGGGACTAAAATAATCCATTGAAGTCATTTCATTAAGGATCTGACCATTTTCAGACCCAGTATTTTTATGATCAGTGGTAAAAAATTGTGTGTGACTTCTGATAAAATGGCTCTGAAGCAGCTGCCTCTCTCGGAAGTCAACAGAGTAATGTCCCGCCCACAGCACTATCACACGTCCAGTAATAGACTATTAACACCTAGGGCTATTGTGCCACAGACAGACAGAGGAACGCACCTGCAGACTGGAGCTGCGTTTCAAAAGTTACGGCAGCACATACTGCAGATGTTGCAATAAACAACACATTCCTCTAAAACGAGGTTAAGGGCTCGTCTGTATTTGTTTTTTATAAAGGTATTCACTTCCATATTTGGTATTCGTATACTTCATTATTATTAAACACAGAGTTTGACCGCAGGCTCAGATGCTGCAGAACCAGCAGGAAAAGTCCAAGAAAACACTGTCAGCTGTGTATGACTTTAGTAAAATGACATTGAAATAACTTGCCACGCTCATTTGAAGCTTCTTATTTTTGCTTGCGACTGAAACCTTTTTTTCACTATTTTCTGTTTTGCTTTAAATGGTGCAATGTTTTGTTCTGACTGGTGCATCATTTAAGGTGGAATGGAAAATTCCAACAAGACGACGCAACAAACCTGGACTTTAACGATTGAACAGAGACTTAAACTGAAGTTAAACAGACACTAAAATGTTAATGAATTAATTTCCCACATTGTTTTGTGTGTGTTAGTATAATGGAGGAACAAATTATGTGTAATTGTATTTTAATTTTAAAACAAGCCCCAAAATAAGCAAACACTGAATTTGGGGTTAAAAATGAAACAGAAATGGAAGTGGTCCAAAAGCACCAAAGAGCATTTCATGCCTAGAAAATAGGGGCAATTCTAACATAAATTGGTTGCAAATAAAGTAGTTGGTCTCACTGATTACTAGTAATCAGTAACCCTTCATAGGCTAGCAGCTAGGGACAGACAGCTCCTAATGCTATTGTGCCAGCAATATAATTGCATTACTCGGGTGCTGCACATTTGTAATGCAATTTATTGTTTCATCACTGCAGCCATTAACAATATTTCAGTAGGATACTTAATGACAATGGGCTAAAAATATGACAGCACATGCAGCCCTACTATAAAGGACCATGACTGGGAACCTGTGACTCATCGAATAAGAGGAGCAAGAAATGGTAAGAAGGTCAACAATGTATTAATGAAGAATCACTGGGTCAGTGATTTTAGATTTTATGACGTTGCTATTAATTAAGTGGCAGTTTAAAATCCATGAATAAAGAGGAAATGAGACGAGCATGTTTGATTACAGCTATGCAGTTCTGCTTCCTTACAAATTCTTTTCATTTCTCAAACATCAGGGCTTCAGAGATCCGAGAAGCACAGATTGTACAACGATAACTCATCACAAGGCCCTCTTCCACAAAAAACATTTGATGTCTGCAAATAAAAAGGGAAATTCAGGCAGTCACTGAGCTTTTATGTGACTCTCCAACTCCCCACCGAGTTTCACCTTTAGAATTAGGACAGCGCAAGCTCACAGTTCAAAAGAGCACCAGGACACAAAGGAAGGAGGACCGAGCAGAAAGACAGCAGAGAACAGACCAGGCCCATGCATTTACTGCAAGTGTGCTGGCTGAACAACTGCACATCACCTAGCTTCACAAAACAGACAATTAACTTGGCTTTCATTTACTGAGGCACATGGGAGCATTACAGTCAAGCCAAATGTACACTGTATGGACAAAAGTATTGGGACGGACCATTACACCAACTGGGACTTTAACGACATTGCATTCAAACACAGACTGTAATATGGCGTTGGTTCCCCCACCTTTGCACCTATAACTTATTCAACCGTGTCTTTACGGACCTTGCTTTATGTACCGGGGACAGTCATGGTGGAATGACAAAGGGCCTTACCAAAAAAAGTTTTTGTATGCCTTTGTCCTGAATGTCCTGTTATGCGGAAGTATTAAGATTGCCCTTCACTGTAATAAAAGGGTCTAGCCCAACTCTGGAAAACAGATGTGTCCCAATACTTTTGTCCATATAGTGCAGGTACACTGACTTGAATAACTAGAGTAACACTTTCTAGGACTGTACTTGAACATACCAAAGCACAGGGTGTAATATATTGGCCAGTTTTGTGGAATCCAAAAACCTGGCTATAGATTACAGATAAAACAGCACAAGAGGACAGATGGTGTCCTTTGTGATAAGATAACAGTTCGCAACTTCCATGGAAAAGTTTCCCTCATAACCTTTACCCTCTGGCTGAAGCACCACTTCGACTGCTTCCATAAACACTGTGCTTCTTCAGTCTGTTTTTGCTCAAAAGGTCCTCCCATCCTTTCCCTAGTACTGCTATTCTTGCATCTTCCTCCGTATCACTTCCTCCGTTTTCCATTTGTCTTTCTGGGGCAGCCTGCAGGTTTTAAAGACACAAGCACTCCTAGTCCTCCATTTTTCTCTTTACCCTCAGTGAGAAGCAAGATTCAGAGACAAAGCACGTGACGTATCTTCACAGAGAGCTGACAGGCTATAATTAACCACACATTGTTAACCGGGTGCCTCATCCACAAGTCTACTTTTCCTGCACTCTTCAGAACACAAGCAGCCCAATCAGCTCTATACCAGCCGCTGCGACTTCTGACTCAGACATGAGTGAGAGAAACTCAACGATTAATCACCTTAACCCAACAGCAGGTGCAGGTTAAGGACACGTTTATAGAGAGAATAAGAGAACATTATCAATGCATTATCAAATACAGATGTGGTTTCTCTAGCTAGCCACATCTTTATCAGCAGTCCTGACAATGTTTTCACAGTTGTCATTCATTTTCATCAGCTGGGAAAACTCAGTTTACTCAGCCTAACTTAGCGGAGGAACCGGCTCACATACAACAATACTGACCGCACCAGCTGTCTCCTAGACAAGTCTGGAAATTCCTGAGCAGCCATTACACCTTGTGATGCCAATTACATATTTTCATGAATATAGCTTGAAACTAACAATTCACTTCACACTGAAATATTTTCCTACTAACACTTACTACTTGATTATCTAAATCATTTTCTATTCTATATACTGACCATTATTTCTTGGAGCCTCTACAAGACGTCAGCAAAATATTTGTATTCATTTACATTTACTGTTGCACACGCGCACAAAAATCTAAGGAGCAATTCTGAAATCACGTTAGGACCCCAGGAACATCCACCCACTTTCGCCATGACTGTAACCGCCGTTTATTTCCTCGCTTCCTCTCTACACTTCTGTTCTGGACACACAGCCGAGCTGCATCAGCACTGCCATTTATATTCGATTAGCCAGTTCTGTGAAACGTGTTTGTCGACCAGCGCACAAACATCCCAATCTATTATCTGAACAGGATGAAACGCTGGTGAGGCTGAGAAACATGCCTCCCTGAATACAGGAAACACAGCAAACACACAGAGAGAAGGGTGAGCCATGGAAGCAATTCCCTCTACAGAAAGTAATGAGTAAATTTCTTTTAAAAATCCAGGGAGCTCAGCTGCAGGAGGCCCAGATTGAATGAATTCACGTCTCACTATGCCAGCCAAGAGGTCATAGTTTCTCTCTCAGCTTTATGGAGGCAAAATCAGCAGGACGGCTGCCTTTCCCTGGCAACAGTCAGTGAGCTCAGACTTGCCGTAAACCCTCGTGGACACTTCCTGGTCAATAACGCTTAGCACACCAAAACTGAGTCAGTGGTGCAGTCAGCAGTACCCCAGCGTTATCAATAGTGATAAATGTTCATTTCCAGCCTGAAGACAGCTGCAGAGACTGAAACTAAAGTGAAGGAGGAAGGCACCATGGACAGAGTATATACTGAAAGACGAACTCTGCAGGGTTTGAGGGGGGGGTTGGGGGCATATCTTTTGTTCAGGCTGAGGCCCAGCACTCCTGGGACAGGCTTAATCCATCTGAATTGCCTTCACTGGGCTGTACTTGTGTGCAGACTTCAACAGAGGCCTGGATCTAGCTCTAAAAAAGAACAAACAAACAAAACAAAAAAAAACCAGAGGAAAAAGACAGAAGAGGCTCATGACTGACAGCCTCCGTAAGACATACCAAAAGGGGTGAGAGCATAAACACAGAACATGAACTTGTTTAAAAGTTGCTCCAGCTCTTGTCAGAAACATGTTTTGACAACAGAAACAAATGGTAAACTTGACAGCAGGTCCACATTTATGCAACCTGAGGCAAGCAGAGCCTTTGAATCCATGTGTTTGAAAAGTGAGCGGAAATGCACTTGAGGTGACGCAGCTTTGCATTCATTCAACTTCCTCTGCCAGACCTCTTCCTCCAAAATCGCGTTTACAAAAAGAGGTGGAGGGGCCCTTAGAGTCTAGGCTTGCACTCCAGTGGCCAGTGGGGAGAAGACATGTTTGTACTCGTCACCCATTGGAAAAAGAACCTGAATGAGAAGCAGAAATATCTGACACAAATAATAAAAACTATTTTTTGGGCTTGTAGCTCTCCCCTGTTTTACATTTTATGTAACGTGCAACACTCAATTCAATTTCTTCTGTTGTATATTAATTATAATCATAAATTGCACAAAGAAATGGCTGCAATGTGAAGAATAGGCAAAGGAATGTCCTTTGCAAAACAATAACTGACGCTGTCCTAATGTAAAGGGACACGTCTGTGAAAAAAACGAGAGACAATGACAGCGCAGTCTGCTTGAGAAACCAGTAGACACTTACTAACTAAAAGTAGAGAAATAAGTCATTGTTTCTTAACAGAAGGTAAAAAAAAAAAAAATCACATCTCCCATCATAGTCTCAGTAACAACTGCAGTCTAAATACTTCTCCTACTTCAGAGAGGACTCATAAAGGACTTACACTCATTTTCATTTCATCTGGCTCTGCCAAAACACAGACGTATCTAGACAGACAAGGCTAAACACATTTAATTATCATTGAGGTGTGAAAGAAAATGCATATATGCAAGAATAATAATTTAAAGAGATCTTTTTTTAAGTGACGTTATGATTAAGAAGTTAAAAGCCCCCATCCAAACAGTGCCCACATGATAATTAGGTCCAGAAAGTCCCATAATTCCTATGCGAGGAAATAATGAATGCATACATAAATGGGTGATTCAGTGTTCATTTTCCATTTCGAAAGCATTTTATTTCTGAATGAGAAAGAGTGAAATATATTTTAAAGCCCATCCTTTTCACATATCTTACACTATATTATATATTACATGCATCCTATGAAGTGAATCATGCAAGACAAACCGTGTGGCATACAATATGAATGAGACTGCACATTTTAAAGAGGTGATCATAGTAAGGAAAAGCTGCCTTTTCAACATGCACCACTCTGTGCCACAATACAACCCTGTCTAGCACTGGAAATTCCTACTTTCTAACATGGCTCCACTTTGAAAGCTAAAGGATGCAGTGAATACTGAAATTAGGTCATTTGATGCATACAGGCCTTTCTAGCACAGTGCTGCTCAGAAAAGAGTGGAAAGTTCAATATATCTGAAAGGTCATCCTTTATTATAAGGTCCATCTCATTATTATACATTGAAGTGAATCAAGCAAGTCAAAAACTGTGATACAATGTGAGTTTGAAACACTGAGCATTTCAAAAAGGTGATCCTAGCAAGCAACATGCACCAGTGTCCATCCAGCACTGGATCAAAAAGAAAAGAAAATGCATGAGCCTTTCCTACTTTTTGGTTCTATTTCGAAATCTGAAGGATGCGGTAAATACTGAAACGAGGTCATTTGGTGCACATGTAACTTTTGGAGTCATCAGAGTTGCTTTGTAGCACAGTGCTGCTCAGAAAAGAGTGAAAAGTTCAATCCATTGGACAGTCCACTCTTTTCAGACCTCTCATTATTTCAGTGTTGTATCTCATGCATCCTTCTGAGTGAATCAAGCTAAGTCAAAGAGTGCGAGTTTGATACCGATACTATGTCTGTGCTACAATCAACCCTGTCGAGCACTGAAAGGAAATAAGAAGCTTCAGGCCTTTGTTACTTTCTGACACTGAATAAGTTCCAGCGGAGAGAGAGAGAAGCAGCAGCCACCGCCCAGCTCTCTCCAGAGAGAAGGAACTAGAAACTCTACCGCAGGACAGGAAGGAAAGCAGCTCCGCTCAGCTCCAGTCGCCTGCAAAGCCATCTTAGACCCTCTCCAACACACTGATCAGTGTTTTATTAAATGCGAACACCAAAATTCGAGCCTGTACGTCGATCCTAGCTGTCCGAGTTCACTTTACAGAGCTTAAACATTCACCAGTCTCCTCTTATCGGGTCCTAAAGCACACTTAAGAGTCAGATCCAGGTCGGCTTATCCACCGAATCAGTGCCAGGTTTCATTTCTAAGTCTGGGAGGACATAAAATGAAATAAATCGGGAAAAGGGAACACAAACAAGGGCTACTCCAACCCCTAAATCAGAATAACACCCTATTACATACATCTGTATGCTTCCTGCCCTTAAAAACGATCAAATCTGATCGACAGCTGTGAACTACGTATTTCCAAATCGTAAATGCTAAAACGTGTCTTTGTACTTTCCACACTACAGGAAGTTGAACACTACCCTGCTCGCTAGCTAAGCTAAAACAAAAAAACGCCCAGATCGGAAACAAAGTGGTAAGTTAAAATAAAAGTTTGCAAAAACTCACGAATTTAGAGATTATATCGTAATGACTGATGACGCCTCGATGTAGTAATATGATCTTTCTGGCTGACAGAGGAGATCTCTTCCAGCTGATCTTCGTACATCCAGACTTTAGCCTGTTAGCACATGCTAGACCAGCCCATACCTGACTGTCTGGCTCGAGAGAAGGCTTTTAGCACCGAACAGTTCCTTTACTGAGATTCATATGCGAATTCTCATCATTTTAATTTTCCCACACACAACATCAAGCAAAAAAACAATAAATAAAAATTCCTCTCAGAGCATGGCACTGAAGAAACTTTAAAACACGACCAACAAAGAAGAATAACCTTTAGGAAAACAGGGCAACGTGTGGCACTGCTGGAGTTTTAACAAATAACTCTTTAAATTGAAATAACTCTTTGAATAACACACATTGGATGCTCGAAATGTGTACATCTGTACAATCTCTGGCAGAATCAGAAAACTACTGATCCAAGAGGAAACTACCCATGTTATGACTGCACTGACACAGAGACGAGAACAATATAAAATAAAGTCTAAATCAATCCAAAAAAAATATGTAGAAAAAAACCCCTCACACACTGTTATATAAACAAATGCTGAATCGTATAGATAAATAAAAATAGATAAGTAAATACTACGGGTGCGTAAATACTACGGATAAATACATACTAAATCATATATATTACATTAGTAAATCCTAAAAGCGAAGTAAATCCTACAGACAGGTAAACACCACACATAGGTAAGCACTATAGCTATATAAATACTAAGCAAATTATATGGATACATAAATACTAGAGATAAACAAAAACTACAGGTGGATAAATGCTATAGATAAATTATTATAAGTCAGTCATAGATAAAAAAAAAAACTATAGACAAGCCTGATAATTATTCAGTCTCAGTTTGTGAGACTAGACTGCTGACACAATATCCTGCATTGTGGACAAAACTGGGGGCACAATAATAATGATGTTAGTTGATTGAGTGGTGTCTGAGAAGAGGAGATATCTGAGGAGTAACTCTTCATGTTTTTAGAGAAGTTCCCACAACCTGCTAGCGTTAGACACGCTCGGAGCTCCTACAAAACTTCAAAGCAGCTTAAACAGGCTGAGTGCAGACGAACCCGCTCACGGAGTGTTTAGGAGCAGAGGGGAGATGAAGAAGTCAGTTTTATTAGTGAGTTTTGAAGCTCTTACCGTGTAAACGCGCTGAGTCTATCCGGGAGCTGAAGAAGCTGCTCTGACTTTACAATGGCGCGAGGAGGGAGCGGCGACACGCTTCCGGGACCGATGCGCGAGGTCTGGACCGCGAGAGCGCGTTCGGTGGTTCTATGCGCACGCGCAGAAAGCCACCAGAGATTCTTTCGACCGTTTGTGTTCTTTGGCGAAGGTTTGTACAAACATTAATGCATTACATGGACACAAGTATCGCTTAACCATCACACCAACGGATACTTTAATCACATTGCATTCAAATACATAGACATTATTGTGGAGTTCCCCCTGTAGCTTTAAAAGCTTCCACTATTTCTGGAAGGCTTTCCACAAAAGAAGTGTTTCTGTGCGAAATGAGTGTCCAATTATTCTGCAGGGGACAAAAGTATTGAGACGCCTGGTCGTACTGGGACATTGAATCCAATTCACAGACTTGCATGCGAAGTTGATCAGGGATTACAGGTACTTCTACTCCTTTCCACAAGAGTGGAGGCTTTCCACAAGAGTGTTTCCGTGTGGGGAATTGTGCCCAGGGAAGGGTTGTATAGAGTTCCACAACAGTGTAGATCACTAGCCCCTGAGGCTTATTTTAGAGATAATTCATGCCCAATGTTGAGGATTAAAAGATATGACTGCACCTTTGCTATTTTCCTGTTGGACAGGTTTATCTTGGAAATTAAGTTATCTGGTGAACACGAAAAATCTTGCTTCGTGAAGAAATACATAAAACCCCTCCAGGGCACGAGTGTTTGAGTGTTTCATTCTTGATCCAAGCCAGCAGCTCATTAGCAGCTCCTCACTGTGCTGCTGAGGGTGTCAAAGCCGGGCAGTGCACCTCCAGGACCAGGGCTGAGACCCAGGAAAGCTTAATAACACTCCGAAACACTGGATCTAGCAAGAGGTTCCCCGGCATCTCTCACAGATGTTTTATTTCCCCAGGTGTTGAGACATAAAAGCTTTGAAATGTGTTTTTAATTTTAATCTTCCATTTAGTCTAAGGAACTGGTCAATGAATCAGCCACAGATGCTTTCCTTTTCTTTTTTGGAGGAACATCTCACTCAAGGGTGTATCAAGCTTTCCAAAAGTGGGGGTATTCTGGGATGGGGAAGCCAAATTATATACAACCGGACCCATGTTGCATGGTTTTAATCTGACAAAAGTAGGGGGATGGAATTGCGTTTCAGCAAAAGTGGGGTGGGGGTATTGAAACACCACCACCACGGTGTGCTACGTCCCTGATCTCACTAACGTTTCATATTTTTAGTCTCATTTATGCACAGTCCGTTAGAAGTGTACACGGACGTAATGACACGTACCATGACGTCTTAAAAGTTCGACCAATCACGACGCGCTTTTCGGACTTTATATTCATTCGAGGTGCCTCAAGTATTCAGAGTTCAGATTAAAATGGGGGTTTTTTTTGCCTCGCAACAACAGATGTCTTGGATGCTGTTTTTTGTTCTGAATATAAGTTTTAGATGCAATGTACATAGTTTTATCTGCATTTATCTGACAAGTAGTAACTGCTTATGTTTTGGTGACATCTAGTGGCCAGAAGTGGGGGAACATAGTAAAGACTACTGCAAAATTAGGCCCGGCCCCTTACGTCCATTGACGGGCGATGCTTCATCAAACACATTTTCAACGTTATGATTCCAAATTGGTAGATAGCTTGGGGAAGAACATTTTCCCAAAGCAAGGTCAATAAAGACATGGTTGGATAAGTTCGGTATGGAAGAACTTGTCTGGCACACAGAGACCTGAGCTCAACTCTACCACTGGAATGGAGATCGAGAGCCATGACCCTTACAGAATGGGCACAAATTCCCACTGAGCCTTCCAAGAAGAGTGGAAGCTGTTATAGGCAGATCTTTTTCTTTGGGGGTGGGGGTGCTCAGGTTTGACAACTCCATATTAAAGTCGATATTTGAATGCAAAGCCCATTGAGGGTGTAATGTAATGATCTTTTGTCTATATAAAAGTGCAACAGCATTGAACAAGAATTACAATGTTCAAGTAACAGGATCACATGCTGCTCATGAGAACCTTATTCAAAACCTAGTCCGTCTCACACACCCTTAAAGAGCTTTAGAACCAAACTTGAGTGAAACCTAAACCAAAGTAGACCATGGTTGCTCATCCAATTTACTTCAGCTTACAAGAAGAATCCAACTAGGAAAAGACTATGGGTTCCAAGATTCAAGGCATAACCAGCAATCAGTGGCTTTTCACTGTGCTCAATTAGAAATACTTAAGACTACATTTGTGCGCAACAAGAAATCATAGCCTATTCATAAATGAAAACCATTTAAAAGACAGGACACACCACTACAAAATGAAACATGGGTGTAATGCACAGATCAAACAGCAGCCTTGCGATTGAAGCATGAAACTTGGTGTAACCGTTTATGTACAAAAATATACTGGATTAACACAGTTGCAAAAAAAAAAAAAAAAACCAAAACAAAACTAACATTTCTCCAAATTACACTTTGACCAATAGCTTCGTTATGCAAAATGCTCTAAACATAAGCACAGATCAGTCCTCAAATAGGCAAGCGTACATTTGGTATACAAGTAGTCTTAAATGACTTTACAAACCAGACTTTAACATCTGTCCATCAAAACGTTAAAATTGATTGTACAAAATGAAAGAGACATGGCTTGGATACTATTTACTGCAGGTTTTATTACAATGATCTACAAAGGGAAGGTCAAGACAAGTACCGACCCATCAAATCCTACAGTCCAGGTTTTGTCAAAAAAAAAACAAAAAAAAAAACTAAAACCAAAAGTAGGTAAAAAAGGAGCATTTAAAAGGAGAAAGATTGGTACACAATTTTAAATCACTTGACATTTACATGTAAAATGTCCATGTTCAAAGTTGTAACAACGATCGCTGTTCCATATCTGAAGAGATGAACAAAACTTGGACCAGGGCTGTTTAGCTGGTATCCATCTGCAGACATGGAAAAAAGAGAATGTCTCACTATAGCTTAAAGCACCTTAAGTTACTGAACATTAACAGGTTAAGAAGAAAGACCACATACCCTGGCATTGTAGGCATCTAGCTGGGCATCCAGCTCTTCTGCTGAAAGCTGCTGTTTGTTATTGCCTCTTCCTCCTCCTCCTCCTCTGCCACGACCTCTGAGTCCACCACCACGACCTCCCCGGCCTCTCTGTACACCTCCAAAGCCTCCTGGTCTATTTCTGTTCATACCTCCGCCACCTCCACGATTTAGTCTGAAAATTAAATAAAAGTTAGTCACAAATTCCAATTCACAGGGAAGTGCAACAACTTTGGTTCTCTACTTACCCCTGCATTGGGGTTCGCCTCTGTGCATCAATCTGTGATGTGACTAGCTGTATGTTCATTGGACGACCTGGCGAAAAAATAAAGTAAATTAATCTCCAGTAAAAGCAAACCAATAAAATGTAGTCAGAAAGTTGAAATCTTAAGATTGTCATATCTAAATTTGACACTCACCATCAAGAGGAACACCATTGTACTGTTTCATTGCCTTCAGAGCATCTGCTTTTCTTTCAAAGTGAACATCTGCAGTCCCCAAGCTGCGCCCTGACCTATCATAATGGACTGCAGCCTTCTTCAAAGTGCCAAATTCTGCAAAGAGTTCCTGTGGGCCAAATTAAAGAAAATTAGCTAACCCACTTCCACAACTCATGAGCATTTGAGAAGCATCAACCCCTTTCCTGAAAAACTGTACCTGAATGTCCGCATCCGAGACACCAAAGTCAAGATTGGATACAAGAAGTTTTCCTCCGGTTTCCACACCAGCGCCGCCGCCACCACCACCACCTCCAGTTCCAGCACTGGCACTGTAGCCATTGTCGAACAGGTCATGCTGCCACTTGTCAGGGAGCTGCTTGGGCTGCAACAGACGAAAGAGAACGCACCTGCTGACTTCGGATCCCGTCTGTCACTGACAGTCCACTCAGCTGGGTGCTGGGGCAAGCAGGGGGCTCCACCTCAACAAGGACAGGGGGACCCAGTACGCTCACTGTGATTTCCAGCAATCCCTGCCCACCCCATCACTAAACAAGTGTGCCAATGCAAGGAAGGAAAACATTGCGAATGTACAATAGAACCAACTGAGTATAAGGAGACATGTTGTGCAATATGTTTTTTACTCAGCTTTGACAAACCTAGGTGTAGCAGTAATCTAGCACATACAATACAAATAAAATTTAAAAAGCTAAATACTTCATGACCATAGATCAACATCAAGAGAAGAGCAAATCATAAGCCCCTCAATTTATTAGGGGAAAACTTCTGATTAAGCCCTGGCCTTGCTGCCCACCCTCCAGATGGTTTGCAAAAAACAAACCACCAACAAAACATCCCAAAGAGTCTCTTGCCGTTCACTCCAAATGAATCCCTGCAGGCCTTCCCACGAAGGAGATCCATAGTTGACATTCTGCTCTCGTCAGATGGATCTTGAATGTCCATTGTGGGCAGACGTAAACAAAGGGAAACAAAATGGGGCAAAAATGTCCATCACAGGAGTGTGTGCTGGGAGGCCCTTTGTGCGAGGGGGCCACCTCCGAACGTCCATTTTGAAAGGCACGCCATTTTGGCACAGCTTGCAACTTTTTCCTAACCCTATTTTATAAGATGTTTCCAAATGCATGGGTTGATGTGCTAAAGGGCCAAAGTCCACCATCTCCTACTCTGTAACCCTATCTCTAACATCTCAGCACTTCTCAAAGACTCTGGAACATAGGGCCACCTTCCAATCAAAAGGACTCCACCAGGAATGCAGGCCAAAATATAAAATGGTTGAACTCTCCACCGCGGGTTGCTGTCATCTCTGGAGTTTTAAGGACTCCGGTGGATGTACGCTGAAGATGAGAAAAACAGGAAAATCGAAAAGCCACCATTTCACTGACAAAAGGAGCTGCTGTATCCAAAATGGCGCCGGTTGCTGTGGGTCTAGCAGATTAGCCGCTTTAGCCACGATGTAGCGGAGTTAGCTCCTCACTCTCGATGAAAACGGGGTTATTTTTGAGGGGAGAGAGAGAACGTTATGCACAACACATCCTTCTTAACTTAACGAGCCAATTTAACGAACTTCTCCATATAAACACTTTCCAGAGAACCTCCCGGAAAGGAGAATGGGGGACGGTAGCGCGGCTGGCTAGCCAGCTAGCAAGCCTAGAAAGAAAAAAAGGGACACCCTTTGTTTTGGATGTGCCTCAAGGGGGTTTTTTGCTCCTTCTTTTCTCAGCCAATTTTCTTTAGCTTTCTCCTACCCTGCTGTACGGCGTGGGTCTGCTTCTACCGCGGCTCAGGACAGGGCGGTTCCTCATGGGGCCGGATCCTCCGCCACGGCCTCCGAAGCCTCCGCCCGAGCCGCCGAGTCTCCCGGCCCCGCCAACACGGGCCACGCCGCCGCCTCCTCCCCGACCGCGGCCTCCTCTTCCCCCGCGGCCGCCTGCTCCTCCGCCGCCCCTCTGCTGCTTGTTTTGCTTGATGATGTCGTCTAGTGACATATCCATCTTGTCCGCCATCGTTGAGCTCCTCTAAGATTAAGATAAGGCCAAAAGAGAGAAAGACCTGTCTACTAAACCCCCGCCCCTGCACTGCCCGGAGGAAATATCCGTTTACCCGCCTCCCCACTTCTTATAGCGGCAGAGCAGTGACGCACACCAGCCCATGACGAGTTCCGTGCTGTCAGGACCAATAGTGACGCTCCTCCGTGGGAACAATAACAAAGAACAAACACTACATGAACAAAAGTATTGGGATCTCTTCATTCAGTTATGGGCTAGATCCATTACTTCAATCTTAATGCTTCAGCATATATTTTAGAAAACGCCATGCAACGTTGTGGACAGGCCCTTTTCCCCCTGTGATCAGAAGGTTGTGGGTTTGAATAGTTGCACTACTGTGGTACCATCCCCACATACTACTCCCCAGAAACCCGGCTGATGATTGCTTCACTTGGTGAATGAGTTAAATACAGAGAAAAATGGACACTGTGTGTTGTGTTCATGCATGACTACGGGGGCCACTTCAGATCACATAGTTACTTTACTTCCAGTGAAGGACAATCTTAATGCTTCAGCATACCAAAACAGCCTTGACAACGCCATGCTTCATTTACATTTACATTTACGGCATTTAGCAGACGCTCTTATCCAGAGCGACGTACATCAGTGCTTAAGAATTCC
>JBBPDB010000028.1:10646716-10683170 GCA_037974465.1 Brachypetersius altus | reverse complement strand
GGGCACGAATGGCAGAAGTGTGGGGCTTCCCAAAGCTCATTTCTCTCTCTCTCTCTCTCTCTCTCTCTCTCTCTCTCTCTCTCTCTCTCTCTCTCTCTGGTCAGGAGTTGTGATTCAAAATGTGATTCTTTATGGTGTGTGCCCTGAGTCCAAGAAACAAAAAAATGAAAAAAAGCAATTAGGATGTGACACTGGACTTTGAACCAGTGGACTGTGGTTGCAATTTAAGATGTATTTATTTTAAATGGCAAACAAAAAGGGGGGAGGTGTTATTGCATAAGATTGCCTGTCAGCCAGAGAGAACACTTGTCTAACACATCAAAAGCAGAACATATTTCTAGCAGTGTCTTGACTGAGGATAATTGAACCATATATGGTGGAGTTAAAGACAAACAAAGACCAAGACCAAGACATGTTCTTATATTACATAATATTGTAATCAAAGGCCCCGCCTCCTTTGCTGCATTAATAGCCTCTAAGCTTCAGGGAAGGCTGGACACTGCTGTGAGGATTTGATTTTGTTCAGCCAAGAACCCTTAGATGATTACTTCTGGATCATAGATATCACCACTCCTCTCCCAAAGACTTGGGGGGCTTTATAACCTTCTAGACAACACGTGGGATTTTGCTGTTATATGCAATTTTGTGTTCAATCGAATACCTGTGCCAGCAATGAAGAAGCTGAATACACTATTTATAACTGGTTTTAGGATACCGTTGAACTATAGTAATTTGGTTGGTGGAACACTACCAGATGTGCGTTAAAAGCCTAGTAATACTGCTGTATTTCAATTTAAAAAGCTGTCAGTATTAGCATTCATATGTCAACAGGCTTGGCTGTTTAATTTGCATTTTGTAATCATATTATTAATTGAATCACTTCTTGAGTTGCCTGCAACACATAAATGAAAATAAATAAAGCCACTTTCAGTACCACATGCTTCACACACATTTCTGGTTTAAGCTACACCCACTTTCAGTTTGCAATTTAAAAGAAAACATAATTTAGGATTTGGTAAAAAATTAAGGTATCATTATTAGTATCAATATTAAAAATTATAACAAAATGATGACAATGATAACGAGGCCATACTTGGCTGGTTAAAGTCATGCATGAACACACCACAGCATGATGTAGAGGGCAGCAGACAACCAAATAGGTTACAGTGTAATTGAGGAGGCCAAGTACAAGTTTTTTCTAATAAACTGAATGAGTGTAATGTTTGTTTTTAGGAAAGTTTCGTTTTTTTGTACATTGTCTTTTGTCTGGTGTGCTCGTACTTCTTCTGATGTGCTTGTATTAGTTCCAAGAACTGCGAGATCAATGAATTTTGTTATCCACTTAGGCCCAGACCATTTCTCTTTCAAGTCTTACTTCCGGGACAGCTTTGTGTACTCCAGATCTGCACTGCACTGAGAATATCACCTTGCACGCTGTTGAGTGGGAAATGTGTCAGGCACAAAGTTTAACAAAAGTTCCTCCTTCAATCCCCAGGAGAATGTATTACTAGCGTAGCAGAAGAAGAATGGGGGAACTGCTGCTTGCTACACTTGTAGTTCAGAGCTGTTTCCACTGACTGCCTCAATCACCCCAGCCTGTCAAATCTTTCAGGTTCCGTGGTCCAGAATGTTCGCCTGGGAGCTCCCTTCATAACTCTACCTGAGCACCCCAATTCTCTGTAACCTCCTTAATCACCCTCATGCCATGCTCACTAGAAGAAAACTATACAGTTTCTCAGCCTTGCAATATTTCCCACAATGAGAATGCCAACACTTATTCATTACTAGAGACTCTCTGGCTAGTAGGCACTACTGAAGCTTCTCGGTTATAGATCTCCACTTTATTAAAAATGGAGCTGGAGTCAAACAAACTGTAGCTTGAAGGGTCTATGAAGTTCGAAAGTAAAATACTTCTAGAATCAGTAGCAGAGGGAAGATAGGTACAATTAGAGAAGAAAGTTGCAAGAGTAAAAAGAAGGCAAAAACACAAAGCAATTGTTAAGTCACCCAAGGGATGGCACAGGTGCAACAATTCTGAAGCTCTGCGACATTTTACAAATACAGCTTTTCTGATTTTGGGCTGATTCAGAGGGACAACACAAGGCATCATTGCTTTGTCTAAGCTAAACCAGTACATCCATTATTTGTTCATTTCAAATGATAAATAATTTGCCCAAGAAGCATAGGTCTCAATAAGCTAATTATTATTAATGGTGTGTTGGAAGCGGAGGTCGGCCTTCGTGGCCAGCGGCTTCCTGGGAGCCTTCCCAACGGTGGATTTGCGGGCGGTCTGCTTTGTTCTTGCCGTGGTAACCATGAAAGAAAATGGTGAAAATAATAGTAAAATATATAGACGAAACAATACAGTGCAACGATTGGATGAATATATACATTCAATCATAATTTTAAAAAAAACTAAATAAAAACATGCCAGAAGGAGTGGCGTCAATCTCGTCAGCATCCCTGTAACATAGAAACCCTAACCAACGCAAACTAGTGCAATTAAATTTTATGTATAAATGTAAAATGGACCTAAGGTGTCTTGATGGTCCTAAGATAGAATTAACTGTCATCTCTTCCCTTCAGTATGAGCATGAGATGCATGTGCTTGTTTTTTTATTCAGATATTGCTAAAATACTGTTTATACATACATATGACAAAATATACACACCCAAATATATGGATGTATATATGTATAAACATATATATATATATATATATATATATATATATGTATATACACAAGTATTGCATTATAAACACAAGTATTGCATTAATGCATTATTTACTTATGCATTAATGCGGTTTTTGTATTACTGTTATTTTAAAAGTGATTTTATGCTCGACCACTTCACCTCACAGAACACACCTCTAGCAGAAACACTTGCTACTGAACATAGACTGTTTATGCTGCTCCCTGATAAAAGAAAAACATTTCTGTTGGTACCTGGTCGGGGTGTGGGGGATAGTGGACAAAGGTAGACAAAGTACTCACATTCATTACTTAAGTGAAAGTACAGAGACCACTGGTCAAATGTCGTACAGTCCAAATTTGACTTAAGTTAAAGTTCCTTTTAAAAATACTTAAGTATTAAAAGTACATTTTCTTTCACCACTTTGTTGCATTTTTGGTACAACACATACAATACCTAATGCCTCTGACTAGCCTGTAGGACTTCTAGAATAAGGAATTGGTCAAATGTTACAGAATAACACAACACGAACTGACAGAAAAAACAAGTCATTTGTTTATTTTTAATTGTAATTCTACACACCCCCATGAAACAGCATCATAGATGTTATGACACACTGTACCAAAATGCACATTACATGTATGTAATGTGCATTTTAATTAAGTTGAGAGTGAAACTGCTGTAAATGCAAATTAGCGCATAAAAAAGAACATGTGCCTCGATTTCACTGTTCTGTAAAATCTGTCACACCCTTGATACTGTGTAGGATTTTACCTCATGTTGCGTCCTGCAAAATTACACGTATGCAGGGCCTCTCATCACAAGACAAATAAAACAAGTTTTAAATAAAACAAACCAGCCTCAATAGAAATTAGTGCAGCAGGATTCTGAAAATTCTGTAGATCTTATCACAGCTATTTTTGCCAAATGTTTTTACCCAGATAACATTTGAACATTTGAACTTAATAGTTCGATGCTGAAATATATAATGAACAGCGAAATAAAGTTACTTTGTCCATAATCTATTATTTCTCATTGGTGGTACAGTCATATACTGTAAATAGTCATCTGTATGAAATGCCATGCACATCTAAAAGGAGTCACTTGGGATGAGAAAAATGTGCAGAAGGATTTAATTACAAGGAGAAAGTCGAGGCAGGAACTTGCCAGAGAGATAAGTCACCATGGGGAACAAAACCTCATCACAATAATGTCATCTGTGCTCAATCTGCATGCATTCTGCCCCAGACCTATAACTGTATTTTGCAGGGCAGGGGATTAATTTCTAAATAGGTAATCCCAGCTGCTGTCTCGCAAATCAGAATGCAGCGATCACCAATAGCAGGTCTCCTCTGCTTTAGACACAGTGGTGAGCTAGGGTAACCTGAGATTAAGTTTCCATCATGTATGGAGCAGAACAGATCATTAGGGAACTAAACCTATAAAGTGACCTATCCATGCTCTGCCCACTGAGGGATTCTTTCATAGCATGTAATGTGGCTGGATAAATCAGAGGAGAGCATCAGTCAGTTTTTTTCTCAAGTAATTGAGAGTGTAGGATACTACTACTACTACTACTACTATTATTATTATTATTGTTAGTAGTAGCAGTAGTAGTGGTAGAAGTAGTCGTAGCTATTTCATTCAGTTAATAATGAATAATTTTGCCATACAGTTTCTCATTAATACAGTTTCTCATTAATTTGAAAAACGTCTTGCCCTATCTAGGAACAATTATTGAAACCTCAACATCTGTGGTTGCATATCATTCATGTTGTATGTTCTTATCTCCTTGTAGTCTGGTGCAAGCTTATGCTATGGTCATCAAAGGTCTAATTCAATCCTAGATGCATAACGGGTCTGCAGCACAGACATCATTTCTTTGGTTGTGGGGCCAGAATATGCAAAATGTTCTGTGTGAGCACAGGATCATTACACAGGAATGTGCTCACAGTAATATTGTTTCGAGCTGATTTGCATGAATCAAAAATGGATCCTGAAGCCTTTTTTGACCCCTGAATCCAATTTGCCTTGAAGAAAGAGGGATAACTGGTTTCAGAAAAACGCTGTCCACCATTACCATAATTTAGAGTGGCTTGTTGGAAGCTGACTCAGTCATCCTTAAATTATATGTAATTAATCAGGATATGAGCAGCCATTTACATCCTAAGTCATGTGATGTCAAAAGGTACCAAAGCAAAATTAATTCAGTTAGTTTTATAGAGCTCTACTCAGAAATCCCAGGGGAGGAATGAGCAGTTCATAAAGTTCCATTCATAGTAATCAAAGCCTTAATAATAACAGTGTGGTTTGAAAATGTGGACCAATTGGAGTTTGGAGGACATGTAAAATAACTAAGTATTTTACATGTCCTCCAAAGGTAAGTTCAGTAACCCCCACTTATACGTGGATCATTTCAGTCTCACACAGATTTTTTTTGAGAACCAAATGAATAATTTTTCGCACATGCACATGTGCGGAAAAGGCAGATATCCTAGGGTGGAGGTAGCTCCGTGGGTAGGATACTTGCCTCCGGACCAAGAGGTAATGGGTTTAAGTCCAACCTTCAGCACACCACCACTGGGTCCCTGCGCAAGAACCTTAACCCTAAGTTGCTCCAGGGAGACTGTCCTCTGTAGTTAAGGGAATGGAAGTCGCTTTGGATAAAAGCATCTGCTAAATGCCGTAAATGTAAATATCCTCCGCATTTTTTTGCTTTTGTGAAGTCTAGGCCATGTCCGCCACACCCCTTTGTTCTCATGCTGGGTTGCTAAGCACCCACCCTAACATAAACCCTGCAAGAGGTTTGAGCACTTTATTTATTTTTCCTTGGTGTTGACTGGCTGCTGCCCAGAATTTCCCCCTTTGAGCGTCTGGAGGGTTCTCATGTTTTTCGTTTTGTTCTTTTTAAAGCCCTGTATTTTTATTACTGTAAATTAAATGAGTGTATTATTGTATTTAACCACTTATGCCAATGAAAAGACAACACACACCAAAGAAAACACACATGCATGAATTACAGTACTGTGACTAGCTGGCACGGTAGGACAGGCTCCAATGAGCCTTTACGGTAGGAGTGAGTGTCCGTTTGGCCTTTGTTTATGTGTTTTTGTGTGTTAGAGGAGGGGTTAGTTATTGAAGTAGTAGTAGAGACTGTTCATGTGTAAACTGTGTGATTGTGTGTGTTATGTTGTGAATCTGAGCCCATCTCGCCAGTCACCCCCTCCAGAGTGTTAGCCACTGGAGTAGGGTAGCAGATGAGTAGAGTGCTCTGGAGCAGTACTGGGGCATGCCAGTGGGGGCACTATGCTCTCAAGAGTGTAAAAGTGTGTCTCAGAGCTGTAATTAACATACTAGCACTACTGGAGTTCAGTGTAAACTATTCAGTATGGATACTGGTTTTATTTTTACATTTTCTTAAAGGCTAGTGACTTTAAAATGAAATTAAAATGTTTTGGGAGCATATTTGTGGGAATATTTGGGAAAATAGGCATTTTAGGCTTTTTTTTTACCGCAACACAACAATGTGGTTTTCCCTATATTTTGGATTTTGGAAATACATTCAACGGTTTTTAAAACTAGCAATAACTTAACAACACCACTTTATTTTCTTATAAGGTATTCATTTATTTTCTAGTTTCAGTCGCAGTCAACAGAACTAGAAATTTAGAGAGGAAAGAGTCAAATCTGTTACTATCTGCAGCCAAACTGAAATAAAATGTCAAAGGCCTGGAATGAGTGGAACGCAAGACCCATTTTTCATCTGACAGAGTTGACAGGTTTTAAAAGCAAAACTTAGTCATGGTGTAATTATGTTTCCGGAGTTATTAAGAAAAGGTTTAATGACATATTTCATGTGCCTTGGTTTTAGACAGAAATCATAAAATCATTGAGCTGGGAAGAAAACAAATTATTTTCCCTGCATGTAAAAAAACCCCTAACAAACAAAAACCAATAAAAACATGTGTATTTCCCTAGCTTGAGGAGTGATTTCTTCTTTCACAAGGCTTTATAGGTTATATTTACGAAGAAAAAAAATTTCAATATTCATATTCAGGCACAACAAACCCTTCAAGTTACTTCTCAGAATGCACTATGTTAAATATAATATAATTTTTGTGCACAAAGAAGGGAGCAGCTGTTTTTAAGCAGTAGTAGCCCAATTTGCAGAAACAGATTGGGAAGATAACACTCCCACACAAATCAGAGGCTGGAAAATGAGCTACAGAGGAGAACAGAACCAAGCAAGAACATAATGAACAAATGCACAAGCTCTGCCTCATGAAGACTACTCATCAGTCACTTTTGGAGAGTGTTCTCAATTTTCAAAAAAGTACTGGGATGGTCCTTTTACATTCAATAAAGAAATAAAAATTGTGTGTTTTATTACTGGAAGCAGAAAAGATATCATAGCGCCTTAGCTGGACTGTCAGCACTCCTGAAAGCAGACCTTAAATGATGGTATTTATAGAATGGCTTTATAGAAACAATATGTGGGCCTATATAAATATCATATGTACTATGGCAATGACAAACCTTAGCAGACGCTGTGGGTCCAGTGAAGCATTGGTGAAGCATTGGTGATTTGCTGCTGCATTGGGTGTTCCAATGTCCTCCTCTACCCACAAAGTGCCATCTTTTGCCATCTGGCTCAGACAGCATCTGCCCCAGCACAACAATTCAACACAACCTTCCCCCCAGGTTTACCTGGCATGCAAATGCAAATGTACTAGCTCTCACAGGTAATGGGCCATTTGCAAAACAATAGGAGGGGATCAATGGAGTCAGCAGGGGGCCAGGTCATGGATTTTGCGCAAAAAAGCACCAGTTTAGGGTTTCTAGTGTTAAAGCAAACATATAATCTAAACTGAAACAAACATATTTTAATGTGATCTCAAGGCATAACTTTGATTAGGGACACAGAAGCACATCATCTGCTGCATGGTTTACATGACAAATTAACCAGTGCATGTATGTACACAGTAGGTGTACCTGATGCGCATTTTGAATCATGCATCATAAAGTCATGACCACCAACGAATTCTCTTGAAAACGGTATTAGCATAGCTATTATAGTGATTGCCTTAACCTTAGATGGAGCGTCTCATGTCTGTTGCGTGCAAAGCTGACCACGGCTGTCAGATGCTCTGACAATAGGCAATAGTGGAGACTTTTTAGACTAACTCTTACTTTTCAAAGGAAAAACCACACTGACAATGTTTAGTCTAAGTGTGAAGCTTAGACAGAGCTAGAGCTATAAGAACAGTTTGTGCCATGAAAATACCCACCGGTGGCAAAAAGGCTTCAGACTGTGGTCCATCAAAGCAGTTAGATTCATAAGAATGTGACTGAACCACCAACTCAGACAGTAAAAAACTGAAGGAGAGAAGATAGCATTCCTTAAGGATTTGAAATGAAGGCAGGGGGCCATAACATTACACAAGGCACAGAAACGTTTGAGCTGAAGAGACTGAGAAGAAGATAAAATGAAGCAGTGGGTGGTTTCAGAAACAGAGGAGAAACACAACAGCTCCACTGCTAGGAACAATGCCTGTGAATCAGTTCTGTGCGATTAGGGAACAAGCACTGCAAAATGCACTTAATAAATCTCAGTGGAGGTGTAAGCTAGAGAACAGCAATAAAATCAGAAGGAGACAAGAAAGTAAAAGAAGAGCAAGGTCTTTATTTACCACCATAAAATGGATTATACTGATTCTGAATTCCAACGGGCTCAGCCAAGTCTGAATACTCGATATTAGCCGACACATTCAATCTTATTAATCAAATTTTGTATTAAGGCATGTTTAAAAAAAAAAAAAAAACCCTTTGTGATGTTTTTAAAAGATTGTCATGTTTCTTGGCAACTATAGCTTAAAGCTGAGCTTATCTGCTTGGTGCAACAGCAGTTTATGGTTATTTTTTTATGGTTTATGTTTTGTGTTTTTTATCAATAGTAATTAAGAATTGGTGTATTTTATCCCCCTGTATTGTGCCATCATTTTTTCCCTTAGCAAAGACTAAAGCACTTGGTTTTATTCCAAAAAGCTTGAGACACTTAATATTCATACACAGTTCCAACCAATACGATGAACCAATTTTTAAATATTCCCAAATATCTGCATAAGACGCCATACACTTCAGCTTTGATGAATGCTGCAGTGTCAGAGTCCAGGAAGTGTCAACTAATCCACACAAATGCCTACTGGCTGTGGTGGAATTTGTGCTGCTATGCGTCAGCACTGTTGTAGGAATATTCAGTGAATTGAAGTAATAAGAGGAAGTGCGCAAAATGACTATGCCTGAACTTATTGCCCATTCATAAACTCTCATTCTCACCAGTGCACCAATGCACAGTGGCAATCACCATAGATTTAATTTCACACTCTTCTAACTGAAGGATTCATTAATAAACAGCACTATTTCAGTAGCACATCTGCTACACAGAACAGGGAATCTAGCTTCGGTACAGAAAACAGTACTTTCAAATCTGTAATTAAGTGTATTTTACACACAAAGAGTAAAACAGTGTAGGTGACATACTGCCTACTGCTGGAACCAAATAAGCTTTCACTGCAGTAGCCTCACAAAAATGAAGCAATTTTGTTGCTTTGTCCTATTCTACAACACCACTACCTATGAATCAGAATCAGAGAATGGATGGGGAATATAATGTTTTACCATTAATGTGCTAAATTTCATCACAGTCCACTTTTTGGGTACTTCAAAGACACTGAAAAGCAACAAAAACCAGTATACAGTAACCATATACACTGTGACTTGTCACTGTTGTCTAATTCAATATCTAATTTTATTAAATGTATAACATTTCATTTGGTCTGTACATTCTCTAATCATTAAGGAACTTTGGCAATGCTTTACTGAATGCAACTTTTTTTAAGGCTTCATGAGTTTTTAAGCATTTTATGATAACTAAAACAAACCTGCACCAACATTTATTAAGGCTTATTCTAACAAAAATCAGTTGAAATAATGGCTACTTTTGTGAATGCTGTTGTCACTTTACCTCAGAACATGACATAAATGTTTGTGTGGTTATGTATATTGTGTAGCGTACTGGATTTCAGTACAGTGTAAACTTTGCAAATACATTGAACCATGTAGACAGGATTGAGGTTTGATATTACAATACTTAATATTTAATCACTAATATGAGTGCAAAAATTTGGCTCACGGTTTTTTTTTTTTATCACATTCAATATTATTTTTCATCAATTTATTCTATTAAGACCCTTACTACCAAGTTACTGCAGTGATTAGGAGGAGTTGCTAAACACAAAGTGTGGAGGCTGCTTTTATCATTTGCCTCAAGGGTCTCAAAGTTTTACTGAGTCACTGCCTCCTCTGGGCTGAGGGTTCAGAGGGCTGGAGGAAGTGGGCAAGTGGGCTGCAGGCCCAGTGGTGGGCTGATGCATCTTCATACAGCAGCCTGATGTAGGAGTGTAAGAGAGAGAGAGAGAAAGAGAGAGAGAGACTTTAGGTACTTGAGGGAAATTAGGTATGTGTTGTGATTGCCTGGATTTTATATTTATATCCTCCGCGTTGTCATGACCTTAATTTTCTTTTTACTGCTGAGCTATTTGGATAGTAAGATAATGAAAACATTTTCTTGGGATGATGTAGTCTCAGCAGGTTGAAAAAAGCACTGCTGATGTTATGGAACAGTCAAGAGCACATGGCCTGCGGGTAAGACCATATAAAAGGGACACAGAGCTGCTTCAATGAAGATGCGTGCTTCTCTCTGACTACATCGATAGCTTGTTGTGTATGTCTATGTAGAGGAAATATGACTGCCCGAGATCCTCTCCCTAGACGTTCTGGCTGCCTCAGTGGATCCACCCCAAGCAGCCAATGAACCCTCTACATGCCTGACTGCTCATCAGAGCCCAAGCTCCCTCCTTAATAACCTGCACTTCCCCAAGATCCTGATGAGGACATGGAAGGGTTCCTGGGTACCTTTGAGAGGGCCCTGCAGGAGAGGTGACCAAAAAGGGAATGGAGGGCCACGCCGTACTACAGGGAGATCCTGGACTGGTGTAGGTTCTGACCTTCACCCACACCACCCAATTTCACAATTACTAAGATGGATGCCCTTCTACAAATCACCCAGTGGTGGTTAAAGTGGGATGTGTGATATGATGACTTGGGCATCGGCCCAGGGTCCAAAACTGACCCACCCTCATGGCCCTGGATGAGGACAGTGCCAACAATGCCAGCCCAGAAGGCAATACCTCTCTTTCACTAACCCTATCACTGTTCTGTCTCAGCAGGCCACCAGAGAGGGGAGTTGAGCGGTTGAAGCATTGTTGTCAAGGGAGAACAGCCAGACCAGAGGGGATCCCACAGACCTCTGGCTACCACCCCAAACCGATGGACTGGTGGAGAGACTTGACTCCCCTCTCTGGAGAGAGAGAGAAAAAAAAGACAAAAGATTACAATATATAGCATTAATTTTTCTTCTTTCTATTATTAAACTCTTTAATTGCTGTCCAATTGGATGTTCTAGTTGATGACTTGATGACTTGTTCTGCCATCACGTAACACAAATAAAGGGATGAAAAAACCCCCTATTATTTATTCCTGATGTCTTTGAAAGATATCTGATGCAAAAATGCGAATTCTGATGTAAATCTGTAAATGAGAAACAATGGATTCACTTAGCATTTTATCTGATGCAGAGCCACCACTTACTGAAGTGATTCAATTGTATGTAACAAGCAACATTTACATGTGCAATGCTATTACACTTAGTAGTAATGCATTTAAAGCCAAGAAGTTAAGTGGGGTATTTGCATGTTAAATAAATCTCTATGTTCCATATTGAAGACATAAAATGCTTGTTTTAAAGAGGTAGTCTATTCAAAACTAAAACATTTCAGAATGAGAGAAGATAAAAGAGGCACTGCAACCTAAACCTATGCCTGCTCAATCATGACTGGTAGCCTAACTTCCTTCTTATATAAGCTAAAATTAGGTATAGAATCTATATACTGTAGATATCTTGCTAACTTTAGCTTTTAGCTTGTTGTCCTTACCTGGCTATCATTTCTACATTAGGCTCAATATTAGCAAAAACTGAAGCTGAAAAACTGAATCAAGACATCTGTGTCAATATGTTTGACCTTGCTTTGAGCACCAGATAACCGAGAGTCTCTGAATATGTATGAATCATGTTTTCACAAATGTTTGCTCCCAATGCAATGAATGAACATTTATGTATTGACAGAACTGGCCAGTTTATGAATGCCTTATGAATGCCACGGGGACTATCGGGAATAGTCTAAAACCTGCAGAAATATGGAAAAGGAGAACGGAGAGATTTCTATTTATTCCTCCTCCACACAGGGATCTGAATTCACCTCCCAACACAGAGTTTTCTTTCCTAGCAAGGCAGCTTCGAAGCAGATTAACTCATGTGCGATGGCAAAAGTGATGTCCTCTGTGGGCAATGAGGCAAGAAAATGTGCTTATAGCAAATAACACTCACAAGGTGGCCATTCATTATGTCACACAGGAAGCTGCTTACTACTCAGTCAGTCAGGGAGAAGATCTTTGCAGATATCACCATGATTTTAAAGGTGGAAATGGGTAATATTTTCCTAAAGCCTGCTGAGGACGTGTTTTTATTTTGAGTGTGAATCATTTTTGTCAACAGGAAATATAGTGTTTTCAAAAATAAAATCGCTCGTGCTCTGTGGTTAGTTTTGAAGCCTGTATGTGCCTGAATGAATAAAGGGGTTGTTAAAGGAACACACCAGCCACCATTGCCACATCTATTGTAAACATACTTACTCATGTCTTACATGATGCTGTGGTACTTTCTAAAATACTATTTCCTGGTTTAAACTCTAGGATGATGTATTGTTGAGGCGTCAGTACATTTTGGAAGACTTCAAGTGCTTTGGCATGGATGCCTGGGGCAATTGATTTTAATTATTCAACTAAACTAGTCATATAACAAAGGAAATAGAAATGTGCTGTATCACCAATGCAAGCAGATTTATTTATTAGCCTCTGGATCAGTGTCAGATCCTGTAAGAACATTAACCTCAAACTCAGTCCCTATTGCCCATGGCGACTCATAATGAGTTTTAAGCATGTGGCCCTAATTAATGGACATAAATACCTTGCACATTCAAATTTGCGAAGTATTGCAGTGGACTGCCCTTGTATACTAATTGTGTTTTGGACTTTGTTATTTGACTTTCCTGATTTGTATTACCATGCCTGTTTTACCCAACTTTGATTCCTGTCTTGCCTTTGATGTTTTGTTTGCCTATTTGGACTTCTGAACTCTATTATTTGCTAATCAGACTGGCTTTTGGTTTTGGAATGGCCAGTATCTCTTTTATGTAATCAGCTGTTTTGCAGGATGTTGTTGCCTGTTTGACTCTGCGCTTGGGATTAACTTGGTCTGAATGTCAGGATGTGTGGATTGTAAGGATTCCCTACAGTTATAACTGTGCAATGCATGCTGGATACTGTAGTGAGAGAACGCAGACAAACACAAATCTAAAACAAAACTGTGAACTCTATCAAGAAAGAAAAGTTCATAAAAATATAGGCCGCTGGCAGTTTGCCACTCATTTCAATCACACATTTGATTGACATCACTGAAATGACTGACAGGACTGGAAACCTGGTCTACATATTTTGTGTAAACAAGCAAACAGCTACATGACTTTTACAACAGTAAACTACAATTAACTGCTATCTCCCGCTGTGAATTGCTATCTCCTGATGTGGTAGAATGTAAAAAAAACATCGTTACCCCTGTATAGACTATACTTCTTTGGTAGAAGCAGGGTAAATTCAATGTACACAAATACAAATACTAAATTAACAGTGAAATGCATGAAAAATGATATATTGGCAAGAAAAAAGGGAATAAATGACTGAGGCTTGAACTGAGTTCAAGTTTTTCCAATGCAGGCCTAGCACTTCCCAACTTCCACATTTGGCATGATCTTGGAAAAAAAAAAGATTAACTGCATTATTATATGCAAAATTAAATAATTAATTAAGCTGCAGTTCAAATATTTCTGTAAATCTCAACTGAAACATTAAATAATTAAACATTAAATAAATCAAATATAAAACCAAAGCTATTTGCCACTGCAGGGCATTTAAGTTTTTTCTAGCTTGTTATTGAAAAACAAGTTAGTCTCAGAGTCCAGAGCATTGATAGTATAACATTATAGCAGCTGCAAAGAGGAACCAACTCCATATGAAAATCTCTGTATCTGAATGCAGTCTTAAGTCACGGGGGCAGGCATCCCATTACTTTTTTCCATATTAAATAGCTCAACACTCGCATTACTTCATGAAAGCACCGAACTTTCAAAATAAAAGGTATTTCAAAAACCATAAAATAATTGTGGGTGTAAATAATGCGTTAATGCGACAATATTGTGTTGACTTTCCCAGACCTGATATATGTACAAATTACCACAGAGCAGTTTTCTGTAATGTTATTTATCTTCACCAAGGAAAATGACTTATGACTTATATCCAGAGTCTATGACCAATATGTGAATACAGTGAAATACTTTCTCTTCCTTTTTCTCTTCCTGCTAATTCAAGTTTCACAGCCAAATAAAGAATTGAGCATTGCTTGATGTGTATTGGGTGAGGGGGGGGGGGGGGGGGGGGGGGGGGGGGTCCCCCCCCCCCCCCCCCCCCCCCGTGCATCTTTATTGCTTTAATGCTCTGTCAGTGACATTTTTGATGCTTTCTCTTTTTTCCAACATGTAAATAATTATCTGGTTACATTTTTTCTTGTTGTTAAATCTACATATGCATTGGGAAAATGACTAAATAGGTGGATTAAAGACTAGAAATCAAACAAGCCTCAGCATCATGTGAGGATTTGTGGGAAGAAAAAAAGCTAAAAATGCCTCGATTTCCATATTGCCTCAGATTCTATCCGTTCTACTTGCATGCTCCCAGACACGTAATCTTTTATTAATCTCCCCGTCTATTCTCTTGAACAACTTAAACTCTCGACTCAAAGCAAAGCAATCTTGCTGCAATCTCTCCACATCTCAAAGGGGAAAACAAAAGGGTTGCCGTTCTTTCTACTCTTCATTTTAGTCTCTGTAGAGCTGGCATTTACTTGAAACACCAGTGGAAACTGATGTTTTAAATAGCCTCTAGACACCTCCAGTCTCCAGGCAGGGGTTTGGGCGAAGCTGGTGGAAGGAGACACCTTTTAAGGGGTTTAAATTTAAACACGCTCTCTCCTTCTGCCTTTGTCGTGCTGTATTGCTCCTGCTTTTAAAACGTTACTGATGCTCAACTGATCCAAATGCCTACTCCCCCACCCACAGCCTCGTGATTCAGCAGAGATGGACAGTATGGTGCATTCTGGAACAGAAACACAGAAGAGGCTTAAATTAAGTTTTTCATTCTGCATACGTCTCAGTATATAGCAAGCATATACAACAATGGTCTTGAACGCAAGACATTGCTTTGTAGATTCTTAACTTACATTAAATTAAATATCCATTAAATAAACCTTTATTTCCATAAACAGAGACTTACCTTAATCTGAACCTCAATACAAAACCTTGACCTAATCCTCATTTTCATTTCCTAACCCTAACACTTTTGAGATAACCCTAACACTTCTATAGATAATATGTAGGGGGCTACATATACTGCCAAAAAAGTCATGCAAACATCTTATAACAATAATCTAATATGGTAGACTACAGTCCCTAGCTATAAACCTGCTTGTCAAGTCAAGGTGGTTTAATGTCATTTTAAACATCTACACATTACACAGTGACAAGAAACTACATTCCTCCAGGATCACTGTGCAAAGAACAATAAAAAGTAACAACACAAAACTATACAAGCGCAGGCTAGATAATGCATTAAAAAAATTTTTTGACTTAAAGGGACTGATTTCAGATGAGTATAATATACAACACTTTGCTGTACATACAAACAAAGATTTTTGACTAGTTAGTGCTATTTTTGCTAGTCAAATTTAAGATGATGTTCTTGATATACTATAATGACCAATGAACAGCTAATTTCCTATCCCAGCATTCACAGGGCAAGAGACAGAGAAAAAACTTGGACAGGTTGCCAGTCTATTGCACTGCATACAAAAACAAACACATTCTCGCACACACAGGGGGCGGCTCAGCATCTCCAGTTCACCAGTCTTTGGACTGTGGGAGGAAACCGGAGTTCCCAGTGCAGACACACAGGGAGAACATGCAAACTGCACACAGACAGAATTCTGTCCACCTCAGCCAGGAATCAAAGTTTGCTGTGAGACAACAGTGCTAACAACTGTGCCACTATGTCGCCACTTTGACTCCCCCTTTGCATACGTTTTTAATGTGGTTTTCATAACCTTCAAATGTAGAAATGCTACAAGTAGAAAAAGCATGTTCATATCCATGTATGTTTACTTGTAAAACTTCACATGTGAAATATCTGTGATTTTTTTAAGAGCCCCACAATTTTACTTTCTCCCAAAATAAAGAAGACGAATCTCAAATCTCAAACCTCATATCTAGACCAGCAGTTCAGTCTGTGCTGTTTTATTCTATCTGCTCTGTCTGATCTTGGCATTGAGCCCATCGCCCACAGTATTTCACCTTCAAACTCCCCATTTGGCTTTTAAATGTGACAGAGAATAAAAGACAGCCAAGAATGGAGGGTTTTAAAGGAGGGTGCCAAGCTGTGATGCGGATGGCCTAATGTGGAAAGCTTTGGTAAAGATGATTCGATCTGCTTCCCCACCTTGAGTGTTTTCCAGATCATGTACCACTGTTTCAAACTTTATGCATGCATTATGCATGGAGGCTGCGGCTAGGAGGTTCTTAAAAACAGAATCGGGGGAGGAAAATGAGCGCGGGTGGGTAGGAAGAGAGCAGGGCCTAGTTATAAGTAATTTATTTGATTCCTCCTGCCCAAATATTTAACAGCACCAGAGAATGAAAAGCCTTCTGTATCCTGCTTTCACATGTGAAAGACATTTCTTTTTTTATTTATCTGTCTCCTCTCCTGCCCGCCAATTCTCAGCATGTTTAGGGGAAGCTCGAGCTTGCAGGAGAATTCCAGCACAGCCCAATACAGCACACACACATACACACACCACACACACACACACACACACACACACACACACACACACAATGTCAGAATTCAAACCAAAAGGGACTGAAAAAGACCAGAGAAATACGTCAAAGTTGTTACACAAGCTGACTCTCTCTTTCTCTCTCTGCATATTTAGTCTCTCTCACCAAAACTGGACCAAGCTTCTCTAAAGAATAACTTTTCAGATGTTAATTTGCATTTATTACGTTTTGGATCCAAACAACTTACAGTACAAGAAAATGCACAGTGAGTCCACTTTCTTGCTTTCTTTTACAGCATATAGATTCCCTGGGAATCTGCTTTTTCAGTGCCATGCTCTGCCAGATAGTAGAGCAGTTTTGATTTGATGCTTGTGCAAAGAGCCAAAGATGTACATTCTGTATTGCAGGACAAAATCCCAAATGAAAACATATTTTTTGTCCTTTTCAAGGATACACACGATGCCCACATGGGTGATGCAATCTCAGGACTAGGGATTACAAAACAGTTACACAATGCACCAACGGTTCACAAACAGGCCAGGGGCGATGCATCTCACAGAAGGGACCCACAATACACTTCATGAGCAGATCTGAGGTCAAAGCATTTAGCATTAGGACAAAAATAGCCTTGCTTGAAGCCTTAACTGAATAGAAACTGTGATGTAGATGATTAACAAGTAAAATCAATATTCCTGCTTCCTTCACCTTTCTGACCCCCTTTTTCCTTGTGTCTTGCCTCATGTCACATCTTAGCCTCCTCAGCCTGGGTTTATCGTTTCAGTTCCCTTTGTCTTGCCTGATCTCAGTCTTCTTGTTTTTTTTCCATTTCCCATCTGTACCTTCATTTCTGTTACCTACAGTGTTTCTGTCTATCTAGTCTCATTTACATCGCAGTTTTGTATTCTCACATGTAGCCCTCTAGTTCACTCAGTCACATTTTCTGTCCACCTTCATAACAGTCACTAATTGAGTCTATGTCTTGTTGCATATCCTAGTGTGCCTATTCCCAGTTTACCACCTCTTTTCGTGCCCCAGTCCATTTCGTCACAATTCACGTACTATTTGGCCCAGTTATGTCTTTATTTCTGTCTATGTGTCAAGCACTAGTCGTGTGTCTGCCTGTCTTATCTTATCCCCTGTCTCATTTCATGTCATACCCCTATTTGTCTAGTCATGTTTCTGGTCTCGGTCATCATGTCTGTAACTGATTGTGTGTCTGTCTGTTCCATTCCATTTCACACCTCACTCTGTCTAGCTTTGTCATGCCCCCTGCCTATCTGGTCACGTTTCTTGTCTTGGTCTTTGCGCTTGTCATCAGCTGTGTATCAGTTTTTCTTTTCCCATAGCTTAGTTTGTCCAGGTTTGTGTAAAGCCCTATTTTGCCCAGTCAAATTGTTTGTCTCAGTCTCTTGTCTGTCAGTCTCATCTTTTTTGTTGGTCATTGTCTGTTCCGTCAGGTGCCTCTGCCTGGTTATTCGACCCATGGTGGCCTTGTGAGTAGGAGACTTGGAATCTGGACCAAGAGGTCATGGGTTCGAGTCCTACCTTGAGTATACCGCCACTGGATCCCTGAGCAAGACTGGCTCCAAGGAGACTGTCTCCTGTAGTTAGGACATGGAAGTCACTTTGGATAAAAGTGTCTGCTAAATGCTGTAAATGTAAATGACCTTTTGGCTAAGAGGGCCTATGCCCATCTGATCCTTGTATATGTTCCTATACGGGCTTTAATCCATCTGATATGTATTTACTTTAATGGCCTATGCCTGTCTGATCCCTGTATATGTCACTAAGATGGCATTAGCCCATCTGATCCCTGTCTGAATTTTTATATGTGTTTCTGTAAAGGTTGTCTGTCTGGTTATGTCTTTCTGAATGAGGCAGTGCTCTGTCATTGTTTTTTGCAGTCTACTTCACTGTTTTTCACAATGAAACAAGATCCCCAAGCACATGCACTTGCATCACATTTACTCCCACAACTCACATGACAGCTGTGCGCTCGTTTCTCATTAGACTGAATGGAATTTTCTTTGGACAGCATTCTGTAAAGCGTGTTAATCCTCACAGCACCAGCTAGGAAAGATCACATATATAGGTGCAGTCTGGGTATGCTGATTGTCCTCTGTTGACTGTGCTTGACAACAAGCTCGCCATGTTTAAAAATAAAAGAACTATTTGGGAGTTGTTGCATGGTGCCATCGAAAAGATGATTTTGGTGCCCTGACAAACCTTTAAATGGACTGTTATTTAGAGAATCATATGTGTGAGAGTGAAGAATCCAGTTTGAATAACTCCACATAATATAAGGGTGCTAAGAAGAACCCTTAAATGGGTAATAACTTAAAAAAAAACAGTGATTCAAATGTGATACCAAAATAGGTTCACCTAAGACACTTTCTGTTCTTCATAGCTTCTTATCTATCTTCTATTTGCTGTGGTTTGGTTTTTCTGCGTGAAGGACAACGTTGTCGCAGTGACATAAATAATATTAACATCACAATGCTTTCATTGGAGAGGAGCACCATGTTCCCTGGTGGAATGATATAAACTCAGAGCCAGTTCTGAGCCGGGCTGTGGCAGTTATATCTAGCTTAGGATGCAAGGTACACAAAATCCCCTCTCCACGTGCAGACCATAACTGAACTATCTGCCCTAAATATCCCTCTGAGTTGGCATCAGTCTACAGCACTAATAAATATTCTGCCTGCAAAGCCATTTGGGTTCAGGCAGTGTGCAAATCAAAAGCCACGAGACCTTGTATAGGTGGAATATGTTGGAGAAATATATAACATGCTGAGAAGATTTTACACATAACACCTTAGCATTTTGTGAATTAAAAAGCATAAATCATTATGACAAAGAGAACGGGAGCACCCCTGGCTTCCTGAGCACTGTCTACACGCAACAACTCTGTTTTAGCGGCTTCTCAGGTTTCTTAAACATTGATCTGTTTTGGAGGAGAGTGTTGCCCTGTAAACCTTGTTAAAAGAGGGAACATGCCAGATTTCATGGGCTGACTCATTCAGTTGATGCCCTAGTCTTCCTGATCTCAATCTGTTTCAAAGGCATTTGGTGGGGCAATCCAGTAATGCTTTATTCTGCAACTCACACTCGCAAGCAGTGAAAGCCATTACTCACCAATTAGCATTATGTATTCTTTATTCATTTTCATTATGTGTGGGTGTGGGTTTTATACATACACAAACATCAGTTCTACATTATGATACATGTTTTGCATTATACTTCAGCTGTTAAATACACACACACACACACACATACACACACACACCACCCACACACCATTAATCATTTTATTGCAGGTTTTTTAATCTCCACTATTGTAACACATGGATTTAAGGCGGTTTAGTTTAAAAATATTCATTTTAGAAAGATCATACAAAAGGTCCTAAATAAATGTTTTTTTGGATTAATTAGCCCAGTATCATAAAATTATGAGAGCAGTCAAAGATATATGAATTTAGAGTAATAAAAACATGCATTACCCTTCATAAGTGCATGTCTAAACAAATCTCCTATCAACTTAATACTTAATTATCTTGATTACGTTTTGGACTGCCTGAAGTACCAGAAGAGTTTCAGTGAAAATCTGTCTGCCTTGGCCAAAAAGCTAAATGATAGGATCTTATAGCAGGACAGTGATTTAAAAGTGACATGGCCATTCTCGTCCCCTGATCTTACCACCGATGAGGAATGAGCTAAAGAACAGTCAGAAAGTTTACAGGAGAAGACTCATTACTGTTCTGTTGCCAGAAGGACATTCCTCAAATGCAGGGGTGCCAATAATTACATCTAGGTGGTTTTGTTAAAAACAATTGTGAGGATTTTTGTATTTTTAGACAAAAAGTACTACAATTAAAAGTAATATTTGTCTCATATTTTCAGTGTGCGATTGAGATTGATTTATTTTTTAATGAAAGGCACACATAATTAGAGCTGACCATAAATATAAAAGGATAAAACAAATGATAAATATCTCAAATCAAATGTAATCAAGACAATCAATAATCTGCAACCGACCATGTCTACTGAAAACATTTTTGCCCATTTGTAATATATAATAGCAGGATAAGTCCAAGGCTGGCATGTCGCCACCCAAAATTTTGTATTCTGAGTCTGTGATTTCACTAATCATAACAACCGTCTCTCTTTACGGATTAACCAGGAGCAATATCTGCAAAAACAAATCCAGGTGACACATTGCAACTGATAGACAGATGTGGATGCCGCTTGGAAAGGGTGGGGTAACACTGTGGGCAGACAGGGCAGAAAGAATGGGAAGTAGGTAAGCTATTGGTCATTGGCTGGATTGGGAGCAGGCTGACTCGTGTGTGTTCAAGTTGGCTGGATTATTGGTACAGGTGGAAATGTGCACCGTCGGCACATGCAGACAGTCAACAGGAGTGGGAGGTGTAGACACAGAGACAGAGACAGAGACAGAGACAGAAAGAACGGCGGGAGAACAGAAGTCTAGGGCCTGTGAGTAAGGGGACACAGGATAAATAAAAAGGGGGCTTAAGGAGATCAAGGCTACTACAATAATTAAAACTATTAATCTTGTCTAGACAATGAAGGACCACTTTGAATATGGCTGTGTTGCCTGAATCTGTCTGGGTGCCAACAATCAAATTAAAACCCACAGTGTAGCCTCGATTATTTATTAATTAATATTTTATTTGTGCATTTCAGATAAAACTGAATAGCAGCAATGAGTAAGGTTCACAGTTATAACTGTGTCTAGACAAAGCACCAGTTTAGGTATAACTGTGTCACCTGAATTGTTGGTATGGTCACAACCAGTCAAGTGCCATCTAAACCAGGTGTGCCCCATTAACTGCCATGGAAGAAATATTTTTGGTCCTAAAATAACAATTTGTAAATGCACCAAGATACTTCACATAATGTTCATACCATATAATGTTTTTCCAACAATGTACATAATTTAGAGGGTCTTTGTTGTAGCATCATTTGTTGAATCTTTATTTTTAAGACTGTACCAACCCCAATCCATGTAAAAGGAGACGTTTCCAGTAATGGGACCAGGTGTGATCTAAATACAGGCCAGGAATTGATTATGCAGCATAGACTTAATGTCTGATTTTTATTGCAACGTTTAATGCACTATGATGTTTAAATTCCAGAGCACCTAAGAAAAAAACTCACTAAACTTTTGCATTGCAGGTGCATTGGTCATGGAGAATCTAACTGGGTGTACAGTTTAGTGTGTTTAGTGAACACTTTCACCTTGAATTCTGCTAGCAGGCAGCTAAATTGTCTCACATTCACATTTATCTTTCCTCTGCTACTCATTCAAGCTGACCTGTGAAGTCTTGAAATATTTCAGTACTGCATTTTAGGCCTGCGACAAAAAAGTTGTTATGGTAAAGCATTTATCACTTTGTAATGATGCCATTTCTTCCAACAACACTAAAAATATATTTTGGAACTGAGGATACCAAGCAATGAAACATTTCAGACTTTAGCTTGTCTCATTCTTCCTGCAAACACAGTGTGCAGCAGAGCAGGGTTGTTGCATTTTCCATTTCAAAATTCTACTGCAGGCAAGCCAGACCAGTAACTGTACCCTCTCCTTCTGTAGCCATGCCTTTGTAATGTGTGTGGAATGTGATTTTGCAGATGTCGTCTTGAAGGCAACATATTCTGCTGGATTCATGCTGTCATCATAGAAGTATGAAGGATCTTTCTCAAGGGCACTGTCACAACAATTACAGACCCTGGCTTTTGGGCTTGTTGCTGATTGTAGTGTTGCTATCCTCAATGAAAATTATGACTAAGTATCATAGGTAATGAACATTTATCACGTGATGAAAACAAGACGAGACGCAACGTAAATGCTGGACATGTGACGATAACTATAACGAAATATATCATGAAATATTGTTGATGAACAAGAATGAGACTAAATGTGGTTTAAAAAATAAAAACCATGTTAAAATGTCTCTTCATTTTTGTTGACTAAAACGAGACGAGACATTATTTCCTCCTGTTTAATCGCATGTCTCTCTCTCTCTGTCTCTCTCTCTCTCTTTCTCTGTCTCTCTGTCTCTTCCTCTGTGTGAAAATAGGTTTGACTAAAAGATCATTTAGGTTTTGTCTATACTACTAGGTACTTACACTGTATTGACTGTGTTAAATAAAATTGCATTACTGAAAAAAGAGACTAAAGTACAACATTCATTGACTAAAACTAGATTAAAATGTCATCAGTTTTCATTGACTAAAACTAGACTAAAATAGTTGAGGATTAAAAGGCTCAGACTTTTAGTTGACTGAAAAAGTAATAAGTATGGATGTGACTAATATGAAATGACCGCTTGAAGCAAAGACTAGACTAAAACTAAAATTAAGACAGGATGCCAAAAACAACACTAGCTGAGAGCATCTGATTCGGATTCATTTGGCTACAATAAACATTTCCATTGTGTGATGATCCATCCCAGATGCCTCAGATCCCATAGAAGTCAACACCGCTTCTGGACATGGTTAACATAAGACTTTGTTTCTTGCTCAGAAACATTTTCAGAGGCATTTGTGAATGTAATCCATATTGTATTACTTGACAAGGGTTTGCCAAAGTTATTTCTTGCCGATGTGGTTGTATCAGCTATTAAAGATGGACAATTATGGTGGTATGGTGGATCGACAACCTACAAATACACAGAAAAGGGTAGAAATACACAAGAGTAAACTAGGAACAGCGATGGCAAGGTGGGTTACAAAAAGACAGGTGAACACGCTCAACAGGAGGGTAGGACAAGGACGGAGCATGAGATAATAAGGATGTGTAGCTGGGGTGTGACCCAAATTCTAAATAAACAGAACGCACGTCTACTTAAACAAATACAGCGTTTGCCAGGAAAGCGCAAAACATAACAGGGAGTGACAGAGATATTATGAAATAGGACACGACTGTTACACCGATTTGGGTTACCATTCTTCCCTCCTATATTTATATTCACCACTGAACATGCTCTTTTGACACTAATTTACTCTCCATTCCTTCCTCTAGGCTTTGTGCAACTAGAGATTTAGAGTTGGTAATTTAGCATTCCTGGCCCTGGGGCCCCAAAATCTAATCTACCTCAATGTATTTATCTTTCCTTTTTCTGAAAAGCAGTTGAAAACATACCTTTTGAAACTGATCTCAAATTATGCAATTGCTGCAACTCTGCACTGACTGTTTATCTTTTTCTTATTGATCTTTTAGTTAGTTCTGATTTTTTGTTTTCATCAGTATGCCTTGGTTTTACATCTTTCTTTTCTTTTTAGTTGGTGGAATCTTCTTTCTTTCTTTCACTGTCTGTACAGAAACATTATAAATACATTTCTATGACTTTAGTAACATGATGCTTTACCAACTCATTAGTCCATGTAGCATCTGCCATGATATGGCATGGTTTATGGCACGGTATGCCAATGTTATGTGGCAGTAAAGTAGTATTGAACTACCAGATTGCCAAGCTTTGCACTTGCTATTCATCCAAGCCTATTACAGATATGTCTGAGACCAGTATTATAACAGTGGGTCTACAATGCTCGCAGCCTACTTTTAGCATCAAAGCCAATTTATTTTCTGCAGAACTGGTTTACATTACTCTTCTGAGAAGTGTAGGGAGATTTTGACAACTAGGACCAAATATGTAAAAATCAGATGCAGGCAAGACAAGGCAAAAGGACCCTTAAGCCAGCCATACACATTTCTCTCAAGAAACTCTTCACCAAAGGAGCAGGCCAATGTTTGAAGCACTTCCTGTTAAATGCTGTTAGACAGAGTGGGGTGAAAAAAATCCAAACGGAACAGAGGGTGCATTCATATGAGATTGTAATTTGATGCGTTCAGTGCTTTCAGAGTAGTTGACTTGGTTGCTTCAGCCTGTTCTAACCTCCCTGTGAACTGGCCTACGCTAAGTGGTTGGTAATGAGATAAAAAAGGATGGTCGACCAGGAAGGCTGCCTCGAGTGGAGTCTGTTTCACATCTCAGTGGAGCGGTACTCAACATGAATTGTTTTACTCTAAAAGAACTCAACGCAGAGGAGGCTCAGCTAAACACAAGGTCAAACTCCCACCGTCTTTGTTTTACAGTCACTCCCCTGGTCCCGAATTGGACCAGTAATGAATTAAGATGGAATATATGAGAATGCTAACGCCATGTAAAAACAGCAGTAAGGACTTTTGCATTGCAGATGATGCAACACCATGCCCAGACCTGTAGAGGGAGATGGTACATATAGATGATGCTATGAAAGAAAGCTTTGGAAGCTGAGAGAGAAGAGAAGAGAGCTCTTCAGAAAGAAACAGTCACATGATTTCTGGAAGCTGACTTCATTTTTACTCTGTACTGTGAAAATAAAGGATATGGGAGCCATAGAGGAGCTGGGGTAATCCTCCATTCTGCTAATGGCATCCTCATTTCATTTGCAGCACAGGAAATAGGCTTCCAAAGTATGTCAGATTAGGGTATATACAGTTAAATCTAGGTAAAGCAGGTCATGGTGAGATGGGAAAACAATATACATTTTAATGATTATGACCATTGAAATGATAACCTTAATGATTGATAACAATTGATTATCAATTGATAACAATGCTACAAGAATTTGCACAAGATCCCTATACATTCTTATAATATATGTTCTAATAATATTATAAATAACCTATTCTTATAATACATTTACACAATTACTATAGTACATTGCAGAAACCTGAAGGATACTGCAAAGTATTACAGATTTCTGTAAGTGAAAGTGACCATTCTGTCACATGTGAACACACCACAGCACATAACACAGTGTGAAATTCTTGCTTTACAGTTATCCCATTCACCAAGTGAAGCAGCGGGCAGTCAGGAATGCAGAGCTTGGGGGACCAATGTGAAGGGACAGTGTCTTGCTAAAGGTTACCTCAGTGGCGCCACTAGCAGTCCTGGGATTCGACTTGACTGTGTGGCTGCATACATAATCAGTTCATTGGTAACCACTAGTTATAAGGTGCTTATAACTCTACCCTATTATGAATGAAGCATTAGAAATTGTATGTCACTTTTTAAAGGTCCTTATGCTAGTGCAACATCATTCACTTCATGAAAAATCCTATATTATTTTGCGATTTCTGCCATAATTATTGAAGTATTGTTTTATAAAAATTTTATTCAATATGTGCTGTGAAACCCCAGTGTAAGTAGCTTTCAAAGTGTTGTGTTTTATTACAATTTGATTATTTTATTGTGATGGTACAAATGATAACAGATTACTAGGGAGAAAAGAGTTCTAAATATGTAAAATACAAAGGCTGGTATCTGACTGATCAAATGGTGTGTAAACATGTGAAAAATTGGTTATGTTTGTTGTGTACAGACACGCAACATTACAAGTTTCAAGTTCACAGATTATAAGTTTCATTTGTCACGAAAGAAGGCAATTTCTCCCCAAATACAAGCACACACTCACACACACACACGCACACACACACACACACACTCACACACACACACACACACACACACACACACACACACACACACACACACGTAGACTTTCCTGTGGTCGGCATTGCATAACTCCTCCCTGTCTCTCTTTACTCTGGTGGATCTATGAGCAATTTGAAGGACACCAAATATCAGCTCTTTGTGGTAATTTGAAAGGCATTAAGATGTTCCCTGTTAAGCTGTCAATTAACGTATGACTCACTGAATTTAAAAGGCACATAGTAAATCACACACACACACACAAGCAGGAATTGCTCCACTCATGGCTTAAACAGTATGTTTTCTAGTGCGGATAATGTTACATCACAGGCTTACAAGAAAACACACACATGCACTCACATACACACTCAAAACCAACTAATGCTGAAGGCTGACAAGCAGTTACATACTGGTGAATTTGTGTGTGTGTTTTAGCAATACCCCCAAATCTCTTTGAAGAGACTGTTTGTCCAAAAGTTAGACATCTGCTCACCCAGTGTTTCTTCTGAATCCAAGAGTAAAATCATTAACTGTCTGCTTCCTCAAAATCGCAATCACATACCAAATACTCCTATTGTGTTTTAAGCTCAGCTTATATAAAAATCATAATCTTAAGATCCTTTGCTAGACACAATAACACCAAGCTGCAGTTAAACCGTACATTCTATAAATAGTATCTCTAAACTCTCTTCTGAATAAATCTATGTTAAAAACAGAACAAAGAGGGGCTGAATCATGTGTGTTTGAGCAGAAATATAGTCATTAAGTGCTGGATTCCAGCCTTCTAGGATAGTAGTTTGAGATAACCGATATAAAGGAACTGCTCCCCACACATTCTTCACTGCTGTACATTTCTGAATATCTTAGTGTGCCCCCAAGATCTTAGTGGATTTTAAATTAAGTCTGAATTTCTTTTCATTTTCTCCATGGTATCTTACATTATCTTGTTGGTAAATGCTGAACTTTCGTTTTTAAAATAGAAAGAATACATATATGTTATGTAGGTAGTAGAAACTAGGTAGACTGTAAAAACGACTGTAACAAAATTCAGTGATTAACAATTCAGTGATTATCAAAAGTTGTTTGATTCATTCTCTAGTCGACCTTGTGATTTGTTAACAAATTTCTGGACACTGCTTTTGATGGGCGATCATCTGTTCGCAGTCACTAAGTGGTGAAATAGTCTCTTCCATATCATTTATTTCACATAATATTATATACATTTTATTATCTTTCATGGTCTAATTGGTTAAAGCAATCATTGTGCAATCTAGGATCGGGTGAAGTGAATAACATTCTTACAGTGGCAGCTGTCAAGGGGTTCCTTTCTTTCTTTTCTTCTTTCTTTCTTCTGTTTTGGTTATTTCTTTTTATTTAATTCATGTTTTGATCCTTGCTTTCTGTCTGTCTCTTTTCTTTGTTAATTTTCTTTTTTATCCTCATTCTACTTTCTTCCTACTTTATTGCTGTCACGACAAGGGGGGTTAAACCCCTGCTGTGATTTACCTCTTGGAAGGGACGAGGCTGAGATGCAGAAATCCATGCACAGGGTCTTTTATTTACAAGAACAAAAACAAGAAACTAAAACCTGGCGCTGTGGCCGCTATAAAAACATGGATCTAGAAAAACACACATGAATGAGGCAGGAAATGAGGCGATTGACTCACAACCTGGGTGTTAACCAAACAGAACTTAAATACAGCCCGTAATCAAGGCACACAACACAAAACAGCCAAAAACCAAATCACATGACACCCAACAGAACCGAGAATCAAAATAAAAGCCCCCAGAACCCAAACAAAACATAATAAAAACAGTGACCCCAAACAGTCACAGGCCGATCCGTGACAATTGCATCCTTCATTCTTTTCTCTTTCTTTTTCTTTTTTTCTTTCCCTAAATTATTTCTCCATTGTTCCTTTGCTGTGTGTTCACATGTTAATGAAATAGCTTTTTACTTCTTTTTAGTCATTTGACTGGCAAAAAGAACAACAAAAGAAATCTTGAAATATTCTAGTTGGCAATAGTATCTGTCACCGTCCGCTGTAATGATGACTAAAATATTCTATATTTAAACGGAATTCTTAAAACTCCTTATATGGTTGTATAAAATGGTGTTTGGGAAAGGCAGACCACAAGAGCACAGTGGTCTTCTTATAAGAAAGATGAATAATGCTTCACTTATATGCTCAACCAGGGGTAACACGGTCATCTCACAGGCTCTTGCTCAGAAGATCCAAACACATGATTTGGATCCACTGGAGTAAACTCAGCCTTGTACACAATGATAATGATAAGTCACTGCCAAGTCTCCTAAAGCCTCAGGGACACAAGAAAGAAATGTTCGGCTATGTGCAGTAGCTTAGAGGAACAAAACACAGTGATCAAGGCAGAATAGGGTCTCTGAAAGCAGCTGCCAGCCAGCCAGAGCTCTGCCGCAACAATCTATTTGTGTATCTTTTACTTGCTATGCTAATTTGTCCTTCTTAACTGAACACAATCCAAATGAAAATGTTAGAAAGAAAGGCAATGAAAGCATAATAAAAACTGTTATATAGCATCCTTGTAGAACTATAATAGCTAACAAGAAGGAAACTGAAGGGATTAACATGAAGGAAAGCTTGTGGAAAGCAGTTAGCATCACCATAGCATGATACCAAAATTAGGACTTTTGAGTGAAATATTGTTTTAACTACAAAGTAGCCTTTGCAGATAAGTGCACAGTAATGTGAAAAGACCACTGTGACCAATGTTTGAGTTAAAATATGCAACTTTTCTTCTCCCTTAAGAAATTATTGTGCAGTTTCATCAGTCAAAATTACCTCACAAATGTCACAAAAAACTGATTAAGCTTCCTCCATCCAGCCCAAAAAATGTTTTGTTTTGTTTTGTCCATCCCCAAACTGACAAAATATTGTTTCCACCACTGGCAAAACTTGGACGCATGCCCAGCCAAAAATGAAACATAACTGCGGCAGCTGGTGGCTTAGTGGTTTTGGAGTTGCCCCTGCAATCAGAAGATTGTGAGTTTGAATGCCCCCTGCTAGTGGCAGCACTGAGGTACCCTTATGGTACCTCAACGCACACTGCTCCCCGGGGCCTGCTGTTGGTGGTAGACTTGGTGAATGGGTTAAATACAGAGAAATAAATTGTCGTTGTGATATGGTGTGTTCACGCATGACAATAAGTGATGCATCACTCCAAAAAACTGTTTGGTATGATTTATTTTTAAGATACATTCTATGCTAATCGTATGTGTATTCATCACTACTGTAAACCTTCGACACTGATTATGTTTACCACTGGGAATTAAGGCATGAAAATCTGAAACAATGCCATTTAGTTATTCCTGAAGCTAGGGTTGAGTTTCAGTAACATTTTATTGTCTTCACTTCAGCACAGTTCAGCAGCCACTCACAGCACATAGAGAGGAGGGTTCAATGACGAGCAAATTATCAATCATTGTAACGACTGGGTGCCGTTACTGGCATTTCCCTACATGTAAGTAAGGATTGTTGTATATGCTTTAATCATGATACTTCTTAGTATATATGTGATTAATATATACTCCACCTGCGATGTTATACGGGTGGGTTTTTGTTCTTTTTGTGTTTTGTTTGTTCTGTGGATATTCTTGTGTCTTTTCAGAACCGGAGCATATTGCCTTGTCTGTGATCAGGGAATCTGTTCCAGGAAGGATCTATGGCGGGAATATAAAGCTGGAAGGTTCCTAGACTTGTGGACCATCAAGCTTTTTTCCTGGGAGAAAGAACTCTTGATGGACTTAAACTTTATATATGGTGGTGGGGAAATAGTGTGTGGTGATATATGTCTATGTGTTTCTAAAATAATAATATATTGTGTGACTCAAATCTAGTATCGGTGGTGTGTTCCCTTACCTCATTTTCTATAACAGCCTTAACTTTATTTGGGATAAGGGAGGTTTGTTATACGCTTGCATTCAGCAACATTAGCTTAAGTGTGATATTCAGCTAGCTATGCTAACATATTTTAATACAAATATGAAAATTTTCTGAACATTTGCATTGTCTGAAACTTGTTTTGCCTTCGAGTTGTTGTTAGCTGTGTAGCCTTTAGCTGGCTAACAAGCAAGGTAACAGAATAAAGTAATGAAATCATATCAGTGTCTCGTAGAAAAAAGAGATAAGAGTTCTAGATCATATTCTAATGATAGGGTCTGGGATATCCCTTGAGTACTGCAGTTAAACTTGTTAAGAGCAATTGCTGATGTATATAACCTAGTGGTTTGGGCGTTTGCTCTGGGATCGGAAAGATGTGGGTTTGATTCCCAAGACTGCTAAGCACCTCTGAGTTACCCATGCATAAGTTACTGTCCCCACACACTGCTCCTCGGGTGCTGTGTTCCTGGCTGCCCGCTGCTTCACTTGGTTAAATGCAGAGGAAGAAGTCCTGTGGTGTGTTAATTTATGACACAATGGACGCTTTCACTTAACTTTCATGAATGAACATATTAATACAAGCTCCAGTACATTCAAGGACTGTGGTGAATCATGCCAGAATGCCAACCGAGATTATAAAGGAAGCTTCAACCCCAATAGTTTTTTAACTGCCTTTAACAAACCCTAGAGACAGCAAAATACAACCTACAGCATAACAGAATGAGAAATGACCGTGCAGTCTTCCCTCCCTTTCAGCATCCCAATAAACAGCCCACTACTGTTTTTCTTTGCTACCTGATTCAGTTCTTCTAGGTTCTTCTAAGAGTATGTAAAATTATGTAAAATGTGTTTTACTGTGTAAGGCAACCCCCTTGCTGGATACATCACATGTATTAGTTTCTGATATATCTTCATGCAGTCTCTTAGTCTGTTATAAATGCTTTTGTGGCCACTCTGCACCAGCTTGAGCCTCTTACCCCATGACCTCTGCAGAGAATACAGAGTCTTTTCACCATTACTTCACTTCCTCCGTCACCATAGGGCTCCTGGATTGTCTACAGCACACAGCAGCTCAGCACACGGATCACACCCAACTGCCATGGGTGGTACTAACAAGAGTATTCATGCAAAATACCCTGCAAAGGACATGGATAAAAGGGGAGGGTTGAGGGGAGGCAGAGACAGAGAGATAAAGAAACAGTTCTTCATATGAGTGGATGGTAAAGGAATGATGCAATTGATCTGCTGACAAACAAATGGATTGATTCTCTGTACCACAAAACTATATATCTCAGCAAGAAACTGGAGTAACAGGAGGTTATTTCAATGTCAAGCAATGTAATGAAAAATGTGGACACAGTGGGTCTACATGCTTTAGTTCAATAATACTTTGGAATTGGTTTTATTTCATATACCATTGTTCCGCTTTTTGCTTATATAAATGAATATAGTAATTTAGAAAAAAAAATACATTAAAAACATTTTGATGTTAATTTAAGGGACTATGACATACTTCTAACATGCTGTCAATAAATGGGATTTATTACAGTGACCATCCTTTTTTGTGTTCAGCGTAGAAATGGAGTAGAAATGATATTTGCTGAGGAATGCTTGCTGAATGCATAGGACTCAGGACTTGACTTACACTTACCTGCACTGACCTAAGACATCACTCTGGACTTGAGACTTACTTGTTACATGCAACTCAGTGACTTGTTCTCACCCTTGCAAAACACACCACTGATGCCAATTTTATTTCAGTATATTTGAAGAATGTATCTGGCAGACTAGCCTTTCAGAAGAACCACAGATGAATCCATGAGAAGCAAAAAGCAACAACAAAGTAGAAAGCTCAAAGCTCCTGTAAACAAGACATAATGAAGCGTAAAAGTTAGAGATCAGTTGTAATGTGCAGTCACTCTTGCCCTCAGGTTAAGATGAACATTGTGTAGCTATTAAATTATTAAACATTTTTAAAATTCATTTCCTCTACTCATAAAACCATAATAGCATGCATATGTACATGTCTATTTTACCTCTGCATGCTTTGTGTTTGTGGAAAAAATACAAATCTTTGCTTTTCCTTGCCTGCTTAGGTTTCAAATCTATCAAATCAAAATTTGGTTGAAATACACGTAGAAGCTAGACTAGCTAGTGTTTGCTAAGCAATTAAATTGTTAGGTTTAAAAGCATCATATCAAATACTAAAACAGCAAATAATTTCCGTGAGATGAATTTCTAGTGTTCTTAACCATGCTGCTTGGATATTACTGTTTTAAAGTTAGCTAAGTAGCTAGTTCGCAAGCTAAAGTTAGCCGAATAGTTAGCATTACTTAGTTAGCATATTGTCTTGATGGCCAAGTAGAGTCAGCCAACGTAAGGTGGGACACTTGAACAGGGCACTTGAACAGGGCTCACGCAGTGAGCGTGAGACACACGCATCTGACTGTCTTCACACGCTCACACGCCACACCTCCGATTTCTCACACAGAATCTAGGCTGCCCATTGAACACCACCATCGACGCGTTCAGTGCTTCTCTGTTATCCTGTTGCCTCGCAACAACCCACCCCTCAGTGTTCGGCAAACTGAACCAGAAACACCTCCACCCGCTCTGCCGCACATCCCTAAAATCTAAAATATCACGCACAGGTTTTGGAGCAACTTGAGAGCCCTGACTAGACACCTCAGATCAGTGGAGACTGTACTGGTAATGTTAAGTTAAAGTGCCCTTAATCTACATATTTTAAATAGTTTATTGTGTTCTACATATACAGTATCCACTTACACAGTACACTAAACCCCACAGCTCCTTGTCCTTGTGCTGGGTTGCTAGGCACCAAGCACAACCAGCATGAGGACAAGGGGGTGTGGAGGATGAGGCCCAGACATTTACAGCTTATTTGTGGCAGCATAACATTTTTCATGCGCTTCATTGCTAAATTACTAATTTACATGTACTATTTTTGTAACATAAATATTAAAATTCAGCTGCATTTCCAGATAAAAAATAACTATAAATGTTTTGATGAAAGATGTCTTGGGACGGTGAAATACCGCTGTACTCAGAGGCGGGAGATTTGAAAGTATCCGAGAGCATTATTTATTTCTCATTGCAGCTGAAAACAGGCCCACGACTACTTCACTCCTATGAACTTCTTTAGCTCAACCAATTTAATGTAAAGATTAAAGCAGAATTAACGTATGGCTTTGAGTTGACGCCACTTCATTGTGCCGTGATCCATGCAACATTGTACTCTTTGTTTTGTCTTTTATAACCTATTTAATCAAACATAAATATGAATAAAGTGTGAAATGTAACTGGATATGAACATTATATATATTCTGTCCATACATTCTGAAGCGGAGCAGCAGCGGACAGTCGTACAAACTTTCCTTCCTTATAGGGACTTCTTTTTTTAATTTACAACTTTATACATATTCTCAATAGTACCTACATTCATATTTGTATCATATGTAGAAAGGGGGGCTCACACAGAAACAGAAATACAGCATAGGACAAATGACAGACATACATGAAATAAGATAGTGGGAGTAGACCACATTGTGAGGACAAGACAAAGAGACAGACAGACAAGAGACAAGACACAGTGACAGACAAGAGACAAGACACAGTGACAGACAAGAGACAAGACAAAGAGACAGACAGACAAGAGACAAGATACAGTGACAGACAAGAGACAAGACACAGTGACAGACAAGAGACAAGACACAGTGACAGACAAGAGACAAGACACAGTGACAGACAAGAGACAGGACACAGTGACAGACAAGAGACAAGACACAGTGACAGACAAGAGACAAGACACAGTGACAGACAAGAGACAAGACAGTGACAGACAAGAGACAAGACACAGTGACAGACAAGAGACAGGACACAGTGACAGACAAGAGACAGGAGAGACAAGAGACAAGACACAGTGACAGACAAGAGACAGGACAGACAAGATATTGTGCTTAAACAGAGCAAATAAGTGGTTGCTGCTGGAGATGCAGAAGTTGGTCAGAAGGAATGTAGGAATGTTTGGTTGGTTTATCCTCAAAGGCTGACATATGCTTGCTTTGACGAGCATGATTTTTTCCCATTGAGTATTCTAAAATTAAGTTGGTCCAGTGAGTGATGTGACATGAATTCCTTGATTTCCAGTTCTGGAGGACTAATTTCTTAGTGACAGCTATAGAAATCAGCAAAGGGGTTTTTGAATTTAGATGGGAAGTGTATATTGGAGATATCGTGAAGAAAACAGATTGGTGCTGATGTTGCGATTCTACAACTCAGGATGGTGGAAAGTCTCTCGGTGACCTTGGTCGAGAGGGAGTGGACGAGCTGACATAGCCAGATGGCATGAAGGTAGTTGTCTATGTTCGCTGAACAAACCTCAGTGTCAGCCAGTCCCATTTGAACATTTGCTTCGAGTGATGTGCGTTCTATGAATAACTTTATATTGTTTAAGCGGCAGGTTTGAGTTAGCAGTCATGGTGAAAGCGTTTTATGTATTTGATCCCATAAATCAGGATCGGGAGAGAGCTCCAAATCATTTTCCCACTTAGCTGTTGGGAGTGTTATTGTACTATTTAGTGTATATAATTTGGAGATCCAGTTTTTATGATTATTGATTTGGATTAGCCCTTCAGTTAATGGAGATGGCTATAGTATATTATTGAACAGATTTTTTCTTTAATTCTTGATTTCACTTGTTGGTATTGAAGAAATTGGTAGCTCCCAATCCCAAATGTCTGTATCAGTGCAAGAAATTACATGAATTGGTTGCTCTGAAATAAATGATGGAGGTGCGTGATTTGCTTTTGTTAACATGTGGAAAAGTGAAGGGGTTTGTTCTATAGAGTGAAAATTGGATTATGCCAAATTTGGGGTGAACCCATTCAGTGTCTGCGACGACTTAGTGATTCAGTTGACTTCCCACCAGGCTGCCAGAGTTGTAGAGATAGTTTTGAGTGTTTTCCTTTTTAATTGACTGTGGGAGAAGGGGCAGGTCTGCGACAGGGATATTTTTACATTGATGTTGTTGGCGGGTGGCGGTAGCTCAGTGGGTAGGATACTTGCCTCCAGACCAAGAGGTCATGGGTTCGGATCCTACCTTCAGCATCACCATTGGGTCCCTGAGCAAGATTCTTAACCCCAAGTTGCTCCAGGGAGAGACTGCCCCCTTTAGGTAGAGAATGGAAGTCGCTTGGGATAAAAGCGTCTGATAAGTGCCGTAAATGTAAATGTTGTTCCAGTTTAAGCCAGGGGTAACTATAGTTCTGTTTGGGGATCCATTTAACCACATACTGTAATTGATTTCTGTTTTGTAAAGTTGTGAGCGAGATTCTAGGTTTCTTATTTTTCGAATAGAATTGTGTTGTTAATGAATTAAGTGTTCTAAACCAGCTATCCCTAGGGGTGGTGGGGATCATAGAGAAAGTTTTCATTTTGACGCGGGAGTTCAGTCCAACGTTCATAGTTGTCTTCAGTTTTCCTAAGAAGGGGAGTGTAATTAAAGCTACAAAGCTCTGACAGCCTGGGGGAAATATTAACGCCTAGATATTTAACATTGTGGAGAGGGAGGGCGGGGGCCTGAGTTGCAGAGTCCCAGACATTTTCAGAAAGAGGTAAAATAATTGATTTGTTCTAGTTTACAGTGTAGTGGGAAATTACTGAGAATCTATTAATGATGTTAATGCTTTGTGTGATACATATGGATTTTGTAAATAAAGTAGAAAATCATCAGCATAAAGACTTACTTTGTGTTGTGTGTCCACAACCTGTATTCCTTGGATTTGACTATATCCCTATATACTGTATAGCCAAATCCTATATAGGGATTTCTAGTATATAATGCAATTGTGTTGCACATGCCATGTATTGTTGTGAAGGAGTGTTAATTGGCAAGTAAATTATATGGATGATAGATGTGATGCAATCACAATGAACACCATCCCCTTTAAGTTCAGGTCTTATTCACTTTTTTCTTTTCATGTTTCTTAGGATCACCTACGCAATTGCTGGAGCTGCACTGACTTCCATTCTTGCTGTTTCCCATTGTATGTCTAGGGTCTAAAAGAACACTTTTTTTTCAGCAAGTGTCTTAGATTTTTTTATTTTTCCATTTCGTATGTGTGTGGGTGAGTATGTTTAGAAAGCTTGTAACACGAAACTGTGAAGTGACAAGGACAGCTGGGCAAGGAATCAAAGGAGATTT
>JBBPDB010000028.1:10619776-10630745 GCA_037974465.1 Brachypetersius altus | reverse complement strand
ATATACATATATATATACATATATATATACATATACACATATATATATATATATATATATAATTTCTTGTTTGTAGATACGTTTATATATAAAAATATTTATATTGGTCAGTAGCTTTACAACCATTTTCTATTTTTATTTTGAGGCATTCTTTGCGTTTTTACTGCTGCATTTTTATCAACTTTTTGTTGGTTTAGTTAGTTGGTTAGTAAGGTTTAATTATTATGAATCAGATAAGATCATAGGGTTTTCAGGCCACCTTGCTGTGACTCTGTCCCCTCAAACTGCGCGGTGTTTAAAAACAGTCAGGCTCAGGAAAACTAATCCGCACGCACTAATAATGGAAACCAGCGAGTCCACCTGAGGACAGCAGTCTAACGCAAACAGATTTAGCGCTCGGCATCAACGTAAGGCACTAAAGCCCTTAAAGATTGTAATCCTGCTTTCTGGCAGTTCTCCGCGTCCTCGGTGAATTCTATCTTTCCGTTCAGCAGCAGTAAATTGTGTGCACTCGAAAACAGTGATTGGTGTTTTGTTTCTTTCCTTTTTTAATGTCGCCTTCCATCCTTCACAGCAATTCAGTCGCAACAACAGCTCGGTGCAGGCGAACAGCCTGAAAGAGCTGCTCCAAAGTAAGATCGACGACCTGGAGAAGCAAGTCCTGTCCCGCGTCAACAGCTTGGAGGAGGGCACCAAGCCGGGGTTGCGCAACGACACGGAGCAGCGCGCGCGCGTCGAGTCCACCCTCACTTCCCTGCACCAGCGCATCACAGACCTGGAAAAAGGTGAACGGGGGTCCTTTTATTTATGGCCAAATCAGTCTGTAAAAAAACTCTGCTGTAAATGGGCTTGCTTCGTAGATGGGACCCCTTAATAGAAGGGCAAGGAAAAACGGAGAGTAAGAGAAGCATGAGACTAGGGAGGGGTTGGGGGGGTGCGAGAGCTGCTGTTGCAATGCAAGTTATGCGACATCAGTTTTACAGCATTGGAAGGATGGGATTCAATCAGAGAAATCAGAGGATTTTTTTGTTCTGCGCCTGCCCCTTCCATGAACCTTTTTTGTGCCCTTGCATGCGCGTCCTCGCACAAAAGGCATCAAACCATGCTTGTAGAAATCTGGGGGGAGGAAGGGAGGGAGTAAGTGGTGATACAATGAGAGTGCAGTGCATTAGTGCCTTTTAATACCCCACCATTCACAAATGACTTTCACCGGGATGTAATCAAGTTCACCCAAACTTTTTTGATCTTCGACCAAATATATCCTTTGGTGTGTTGAATTCTCTTTGGGGAAAAAAACATTTCATTACTGATTGCACCCTTTAAACGTCCATAAAAGATTTCATGTTTGTATAGTCATGGTTAAAAATCTGGTCCTCAACAATGTGAGAACTGAGAAATATCACCTCCTACAGACGCTTGAGAGATTTTTTTCTTCCACCCACAGGTCAGAAGGATAACAGACCGCTGGACAAATTCCAGTTGACGTTCCCCCTCAGGACCAACTACATGTATGCTAAGGTTAAAAAGAGTCTGCCAGAGATGTATGCCTTCACCGTGTGCATGTGGATTAAATCCAATGCGTCTCCAGGGGTGGGAACCCCGTTCTCATATGCCGTTCCTGGTCAAGCCAATGAACTGGTTCTTATTGAATGGGGAAACAACCCTATGGAGATTCTTATCAATGACAAGGTAAATAGTATGGACCATACTGAGACATTATCTAACAGTAAGACTGCATTAATTATGTCCAGAATGTCCAGAAGAATTGCACAAAGCAATCAGACAATTAACAAAGCAGTGAAACAATTAACAGGACGTCGGTTTTGTACAGCACAGACAGATGACCCTAGAATTAGCTTTACATTTGCAGGTTATTGGTGGGGTTTGGTGATACAACAAGAACATATATCCTAGATATTGAAATAGCTCATAATAGAATCTAATAATGTTAAAAGGTTAAAAGTTCCTTCTTCCACATTGTGGGTCTGCATACTCCCCTCACTTAGATATTTATATAGATGATAATGCCAGTAAAGACATTTGTTGAATTTACTTAACAACATTTATTCTGATTTAGGTTGCTAAGCTGCCATTTCTGATCAATGATGGGAAATGGCATCACATCTGTGTTACCTGGACAACACGTGATGGAGTGTGGGAGGCCTTCCAGGATGGGGTGATGAGGGGCAGTGGGGAGAATCTTGCACCATATCATCCAATCAAACCACAAGGCGTCTTGGTGTTAGGACAAGAACAGGTAGCAACTCTTTCTTTGACCTTCACTGTCTCCTTGCATTCAATAAAGTGGGTCAGAGCTTGCAGTGGAGATGTTGCATGTTGTTTTAGCCATCATGCCAAATGTATTACACTGATTGAAGCAGTAAGAGAAATATCACTTTTCTCCTTGTCGGTTGTAACGCTGCAGGATATAACAAGCTTGATTGCCAGTCAAGGGGCTAATGAAAAAAAAGAGCAGGATATTAGCTTCAGATTAGGGGAAAGGAAGCCTTTTTTTAGCCACTGCTTACACACCAGCCCAAGGCTTCACTAAACTCATATCATCATGTAAAGGGCTGTACCACTGTTCAGTAGTGATTAAATTGCAATGTAATTTCTCATATAGCTACAATAACAATGACACTCAATAGAATGAATTATACTGTAATGTTATTTAAATTACCTTAACCTTGTCAAGAACCATTATTTAGCTTAAGATGAGATGCCTCTCTGATGCAAAAGCAAATGCTTTCTGGGAAATCTTTGATGGGACCAAACAGTACTAGCATGTAATATCATGCTAACCGGCATGACTAGCTTATTGTTAGCTTATGGCTTAGATCGCTGAACTTTTCAAATAAGCCATAAAGGATGAAGATCAGTCCTGTACAAAGGACACATGGAACCCACACTGATTCATAAACCCAGCACACATTCTAATGCTGTTTGATTGCTCCCCCCGCAGGACACTCTTGGTGGTGGGTTTGATGCTACTCAAGCATTTGTGGGTGACATGGCAAACTTCCACATCTGGGATCGGAAGCTGACAGTGGGCGAGATTTATAATTTGGCGACGTGCAGCAGCAAAGCACAAGTGGGCAATGTCTTCTCTTGGTTGGAGACCAGCATTGAAATCTATGGAGGCGCATCCAAATGGACATTCGAGGCTTGTCGCCAACTGAACTGATCCACATGGGAATTACAAAGCTAACAAGGAACTGGAGTTTCTGAGTCAACCTGTCATCCAACCTGCCGTTATCATTCAGAAAACACAGAGACAAATACAGACGCAAACAACTATCTGGAAAATTTTTGTTAGATGTTTGAATTAATTCTTGTGAACACTGAAGTGTTTTTTTCTGATTGTGCAAAGAAATACTCCTTTATTTCTTGGATTTTGAACAGAAGCTTGAGGTGGTTTCTACTCTTCGCATTTTCATTTTGAAGGCACTGTATTTTTGACCGCTGTCTTTTCTGATCTTCTGCTGGGCGAATGATGCCTTACCTGACACTTTAGCCTACTTCACACAAAATGGCATAAGCTTTCCATTCTCATAGCGTGGATCATAGGAGCCGTTTTTTTTTTTGTCTTGGAAACTGTGTAGTTTTACGTTAGATTTGTGAAATCACATAGGCTCATTTTTTCCCCTCAGAACCATACGAGAATCCTCCCATATCCCTGGGATACTCACTGTGAACAATGGCGGAAGCTGGAAAAAAAGAATGTAAAACGAAAACGAGGACGAAAACATAATGGCGTCTTATTTTTCTTTCAGTCATTTCTTTCTTTTCACCTGCTTTGAAGTTGTTTTGGGTGTGTGTGTGTGTGTGTGTGTGAGTGTATGCGTGTGTGAAAACTTACTAATTGCCAACAAGCCTGGGTGCCTTTGGGCTGTTGAAGTATCTCAAAACTCATTCTTCATCACTTGCAATGTACTTGTTTATGTGTGTTTCTTTCTTTGTGTAACTACTGATTCTGAAAGCTTCGTTGACTGCGGTCACCAGACGTAATCGTTCAGTTGAGCAGTCATGACCAAAACAATGGGCAGTTGGATGCATTTTTAGAGGCCATTTGTTTGAAACTGTAGTATGTTTGGCAGGTGTTTGTACTTTCCAAGGAATGTTCTATGTACAGAAAACAGCATGATAGTCCAAAATGCTGCAAAAAGCATAAACGGGAAAAAATGCTTTTCCTATCCTACTTTTGGGTTGAGATTTTATACCGTATTGTTATATGCTAAAAGCATGAAAGCACTGAAAGATGACAAAAAATATCTAATTTTTGTAATAAAATTGTGATACCAAGTCTGTGTTGAAATGTCTGCTTTGCACCATCTTGGAGAATATTCTTTATATGGATTCAGCAGGGATACCAAAGTCCTCTCATGAACATTTCAACACCACAACTCTTTGGAAGAGAATCAGTCCAAGAATCATAAAACGAGACACATTAGGTCTATTCTCTATTATATCACTGACTTAGTGAAAACCCATAGATATACTGTCAAGTTTTAAAAATGTCAAAATTAGTAGATGCTGTAATAACTTTTGAATAGTCCTAAGGAATCTAAGTGCTAATGTTTTGTATGAAACCTGGTCCAATATTGCACTTTCATTATTTAGAGAGGTTAATAGTCTGCCCCTTCAAGAAATATTGCGGTCAGTACAGTGTGTGAATGTTTATATGCATGCAAGGACAGACTAAGTGAGTTAAAGAAAGCTGACAAGAACACACACACACACACACACACAATCCCACACAGCTTGCATCACAAGCAGCCCATGTTAGTGCTGAATAAATCTGCAGGCAGACTAGATGCAGAAAGCAGCTCAAGGAACAGCCCATCATAGCCAAGGAAATAACCAGCCCACAAACATCTAGCCCAGGGCCACTGTCCCTGCCCAGTTTTGACTGTGTGGCCTCTGGTTGGAAAAGAAATGCAGTAGTATCACCTTCAATAATCAGACTTGTCTACTTTAGTCTTGGGCAGCATGGGACAGCAAAGATTTTGCATCCTCCAATGTTTGCTCCTTGTGCTAAATTTGACTGTTGTTCCTGGGTCCATTTTTCTTTACTTTTCTTTAAAGTCCAACATTCTAGGCATTGATTTGACATGATGGCGCCACTTTTTGGGCAGGTGGTAGCCTAGTGGTTAGGGCATTCACCCTGCGATCAGAAAGTCGTAGATTCAAATCCCAAAACTGAGAGTGGCACCTCTGAAGTAGCCTTGAGCCCACCCCGGGTACCGTCCCCACACACTGCTCCTCAGGCGCTGTGTTCCTGGCTGTCCACTGCTTCACTTGGTGAATGAGTTAAATACAGAGGAAGAATTTGGTGCTGTTCATGTATGACAGTCACTTTCACCTTTAACTAAAAACTACAATAGTGCTGAATGACAATGGAAGGCTGTGCCCTTGCACCAACCTTGACATGAAGCTACTTCCATTTGAGGGTTAAAGTTCCAAAAAATGCTGGCAGGAAGAGAAAGTGGTGTATATTTACATTTACATTTGCATTTACATTTACGGCATTTAGCAGACGCTCTTATCCAGAGTGACGTACATCCGTGCTTAAGAAGTCCACGACTGTTTCTTACCTGAAAAACAGCATAAATCTGAGTCAACTATTTAACCAAGATACTGCAGTCAGAGCATCTATACAACAACTGTCCAAATAATAACTAGCCAACGCCTAACCCAACCATACATAAGCCCTAGAGAAGAATGTAAGTCAAGGAAATTTGTGCAAACATGATTTTGCAACAAGCACGTGTAGAGAACACATTTAGACTAAATGTGCGTGTGACTGTGAGATTTCAATAGTTAAGCATGTAGATACGTTTTGCTAGTGTGGAGAAGACAAAGTGTGGAGAGAATGTCTCTTGCAAGGAAAAAAAATATTATATTGTAACTAGAATGTTCATTAACTTTAGAAGATATCAGAGACCAGAGTTACTGCCTTCAAACCAAGTATCATAGGTTGACACACAGAATTAATTTTGTGTATCAGGCATACCTAGGACATGAGAGGAGCAATAAATAGTAGAGTTTGGGCTTGTTTGTTTGAACGAGCAGCACAAGTTATCCCCAGATGTGTTTTCTCATTAATGACTGATTAGTTGCAAGAGAATCGTTGGCACTAATTAAGTAACCACATCATTACATGTTCTATATATCCCACAAGGGCACTAAATACCATTTCCCAGATGATTCATGAATGTGCCATGATTCTAAAACCAAGATCAATTTACAGCTCAATAATATCCATTGTCTCATTAGTGGCTGCAACAAACCTTGTGCTTCTCTTACATCAATACTTTATCCTCACCTTATCCTCCGATCTTCTATACATAACCCACACACATTATAGAATCCGAAGGAGGGCTCACATGACATCTTTTCTTTCCTACTGAGGCTTTCCCTCCCCCAACCAGTCCTACATTTGACTTGCCAGAGTGATCACTAGGGTATTCTCCAGAAATAGGAACTTTTCTCTTTACAGCGTTTGCTATTGTCTCAAACATCCATGCTTAGACATGCTGGAAGGGCGAGGTATAGGTTTCTAACATTTTTCTTTCTTCCTTCTTGTTTTTTTTCTCTCCTATTCCTTCTTCTGTCGTTTCTGTGCTTTCCTTTTCATTCCATGTTCTTAAAAATGTTCCTATTCTTTCACTTTTACTTTGTTCTGTCATTTCTCTTACCGCTTCTTTCTTTTCTCTTTTGTTTGTTTTCTTCTTGCCTTCTTCTTAGTGATTTCTTCTATTGTTCATCCCTTCATTATTTTTATCCTTCTTCCTTCTCTTCTTTCTGAAGTATTCCCCTTCTTTTTTTATGTTTCTTTACTCTTTCATAACTATTCTTTTTTCATTGGTAATTTTTCTTTTGCAGTTTTTCCCTTTCTGGCTTCTTCTGTTTTTTCTTTTATTCATAATTCATACTTTCCATCCTGTAATATTGTTTGTTTCTCTCCTATTTTTGTTTCCTCCCTGCACAATTTCCCTTCTTTTATTCTATTGCAACACTTAGCTTTTTTCTTTCTTTGCTTGTTTTCATACTTATCTATATCTAAATTCATTATTCCCTTCATTTTCTTCCTTCCTGTCACCTCACTTTTTGTTGTATCTTCACTGTTTTGTGTAGTCCTTCTTGTCCTCTTTCACTTTAATTTCCATCAGTTTTGCTGTCCATCCTTCCTACTTCTGTTCTTGTCTATTTTTCTGTAATTCCCTTTTCTTGACTTCTTTCCTCACACAAGTCTCCCCCTACTGCCTTCCTTGCTGATGGAGCATTATGGGTATACACTAAAGTATTGCTGGCCAGAGGCAGGGTGCATAATGAAGCCATGGATTGGGAGATCCTGCCATGGTGTGCAGGCATAAATCTGCATCATGTTTCAGGAGCTCTGATAACACCCCCGCCCCCAAACACTCCTACCTCGAAAAATCTCTACAGTGCCGTGAAATAGAAATATGTAAGGCATCCACCTCTAACATATACTGTAGTCTTCTTACTAACAAGCTTTGGCTGCTCAAAATACAGCAAACCCAGTCTGTCTCCTGTACCACTCCAACAGCTGCTTGTTAAAGTCAACACACATTTCAAACCTTTAACAGGCCCTGGCGTGTGCATTCAGGGACAATTTGGCCAGTGACAAGTGAAATACCGAGGAACCAGCATTTGTGTATGTGTATGTGTGTATTGTATTCTTATATATTAAACAGACCCTGACTTGCTACACAACACACAGACTTTGAGGATTTGGCCTCTATGCCCTTGCAGTCTGTATCCAGTCAGGTTACACAGCAATAGGAGGACATTTCACCACAAGCTCCCTACTTCTTCCATCACCAGACCACCTGTTTAGAATTCTTAATGAGCAACGAGGCCACATATTCTTCTCCCAATGGTCCCATGAAAAATGCATGATCCGTATAGGTAAACAGCAGGACCTCAAAGTAGGTCAGTAGTGTGTGCATCTGTGTATGAGAGTGTGTATGTTGTTTGATAAATGAAGGACAAATGCAATTCTTCTCTGGACTGGGGGTATCCAAATAAGCATTTATGATCATTATGGGCCAGAAGAAGAGTGAAAAACACAGACAGCATTTGAATAAATTTGGGAAGATGACAGCAGTGGAATCAACACATATAGCTCTGGAAAACAAAAGAGACCACTGCATTGTATTTTTAAATCAGCATCTCTATGAATATGACAACCATTCCATGTGAGTGTGTGTTAAATTCCTTCACAAGCACACCATATTTAATGAAGAAAAGTATGAAAAAAACACAGCTGTAATTGACACTTTCCTTTTGCATTGTGACCACTACCTTAAATACGTCAAAAGAAATAATTGTGATGCACAGTGATGTATTGTCATTTCCTTTAAAAATAGCTTAAAGAACACAATTTTAATTTGGAACACATTGAAATGTATGTTTTAGAAATACATATAGAAATATTGAAAGCAGTTCTTAAAAGCTAAGGCAAAGCTGTTCAGTTAAATACTGGCACCTTTAAAAGATAAAACCTGAGAACATCTTTGCAGTGGTCTCTTATTTTTCTCTTATTTTTCCCTCAGAGCTGTACATAATATATCTAATGAGGAGTTATATCTAAGGTAAAGTGTCATTTGGCATATGGGGTTCGAACCTGCAACTTTGTGGCCATAAGAACGTGTTATACCCACTAGGCTACTATTATCATATTTAATTAAATCTACTAATATGAAACAGCTGTATTCTCCATACAGTAATCCCCTGCTTTTCACATGGGTTACGTTCCGAGAGCAAACACGTATATAATGAAAACCGGATTGTTGTGTTTTGGTTAAAAAATGCCTAAAAATGCCTTTTTTTTATAGTATAAACCCTAAATATGCCCTGAAATATGCTCCCAGAATATTAAAATCAGTTTAATATTTACTACCCATAAAGAAAATGTAAAGATAAATAAATAATAATAAGAAGAAAACTTTATTGCTTTAGCAGTTTAGCAGCATTAGCAGTTAGCATTAACAGCGTGCAAAGTACACAAAAGAACAAGACAGCTCTCTGTGCTGATGCTCAGTTAAGTCAGGAACAAGGTAGGAAATACTGGCTTATTTGTATGTGAGTGTGTGAGTGAGTGAGTGAGTGAATGGGTGTGTGAGAGGGAGAGAGAGAAAATCTGTTAGCATTAACAGCGTGCAAAGACTCGTGCAACAAAAGAATCTCTCTCTACCCACATGTTTAGACAGGGCACAGCTTACTAATACTAAATTAATTGAGATCATATGAAAATTTAGTTGGGGAAAGTTTAAAACTCAAAAAGACAAGACACAGAGTAGGTATGCTTCTTCTTCTTCTTGCTGGGCTGGTGGCGGTAATACATTTCGATTCTCAAAACACAAAGGCGAGGATATTTGCCGTTTCTGCGTTATTGTGAGGATTTATTGTGGTTCTTTAAAAAAAATCTGCATGTGGCTGAATCCACGACTCCTGATCTTTGTAAAACTGGGGATTACTGTACTGCTATTTATAACCAAGGCTTTAGACCAAGGTATACATTTCCCAAAGGAAGACCATAAAGGTGATTCTATGATCTCTTTTCAATCTTCCCCCAACCTAGTAAATCAATCCAGAGGAGGAGGCCATTAAAATCAGTCATGATCTGGACCCTTTCAGTCTCCTGGACCTTATTCAATATGAATTCACTTCAAGTACGCAGAAGAGAATCTTCCGGAACACATAAGACTGCACAGATGCTTGGATGATGCAAATCTTTGCTGTGCGGTGCAAATAACTGTACAATTTGTAGGAGGTGTTCTGCAATCTTTTTTATGAATGTTAAAGGATAATAAATCATTCAGCACCACCACATGTTCATGCTTCAGCAACTCACCACTTCTGGTGGCTTGTCCAAGAGGCCTATTTTCTTTTTTGTGAACCAGTTCTTCTTTCATGGTACTGTGAAACATCTTTCACCCACATCATGTACAGTACTGTATAGTAATCTGTCAGAATTCCCACTATAGAGCATTTATGCAAACACTGACCCTCTTCTACAGCCATTGCTGTTGAAAAACCAACTATTGACTAATTACTGAAATTCAAGATTCTCGAGATTCAAGATTTTTTATGCATAGTCATACAAGTACAACACACAGTGAAATGTATCCTATACTGCTCCTTACTGACTGTGCAAACATTAAAACATTATATATATGTATATATATATAAGTAATATAATATAAGTTAATATAAATAAATGTAAGTAAAATCTTAAATATAACAAATCTATAAATCTGAAAATGTTCTGAAACACAAATCTAAAGTAAGTAACTGAAACGAGGAGCACCACCAGTTAAGTGAAATAATATGTAGGCTGAAAAATTGTTTTTTTTATATTATTTATATAAATAAATGTAGCAGCGATATGTACATTGTGCAAATGGAATGTTAATGTGCATTGTGCCATTATAGCACAGCAATATAAAACAGAGTGAAAAGTGACCAGAGTAATGTAAACAGAGTAATTTAACAGAGTGACCAGAGTAATATATAAACAGTGTAAACAGTGACCAGAGTAATATATAAACAGAGTAATGTAAGAAGTGACCAGAGTAATGTAAGCAGTAGTGTAGCAGCAAGTGATGTAATAATAAATCAGATAAGATATGAAATATGACAGTGAATGTTCAGAAATATGAGATTGGATATGATATGGGATCCTGTTTCAGTCCATTATAGTAATGTTATGAGGGGCGTGGGGGCATATTCTGGTTTAGGACTTGAATGGCCTGAGGATAGAAGCTCCTCTTGAGTCTCTCTGTTTTGGCCCTAATGGTGCGGAACCTTCTGCCTGATTGCAGAAGCTGAAACAGTCCGTTACTGGGGTGGGACGAGTCCTTCAATGTCCGAACTGCTCTGGACCAACATCTCCTGTTGTAAATGTCCTGTAGGGAAGGGAGAACAGTCCTGCAGCAGCGTT
>JBBPDB010000028.1:10570988-10588658 GCA_037974465.1 Brachypetersius altus | reverse complement strand
TACCAGCACAGTACAGTTTAGAACCCGATACAACTTCAGTACCAGCACAGTACAGTTTAGAACCTGATACAACTTCATTACCATCACAGTACAGTTTAGATACAGAACGGTTCTGTAGAGAAAAGAGCCTCTAGCTGCCCCAAATGACTGATATATATCCTCCCATATGTTGCCTGAACGCTCACTCCCTCTTTATCAAATCTAATCTAACTAACAACAGACTGCACAACAGGAGGTAAAGAATGTAGTAACTATAATGTAACTATACATTAGTAACTATAATGATGTCTACAAGCTACCCCTTGGAACCGCATCGTAACTGATAACTAGGTGAACAAAAATCCAGACTCATCTATCAGACATACATTACAGTGCATCTTGCCATCTTTAGGAAATCTGTGTATAAATCTGTAAAATTAATTGCTTCAAATCAAAAACTGTGAAATTCTGTTTAAAAAAAAAATCAATGAACCAACATACTTCATGGTTTTGCATAATTACAAAATGTTATGCAGATTGTACTGAATGATGCATTTTCTAACATTGCTATAAACGGAGTTATTATATATGCTTTAACATTACGACAGAAAATGTGGAATTCAGTACAGGTTTTAAGAGACACTATTAAAAGACCATGAAATGCTGTTCAGTCCAGGCCTAGCATTCAGAGACCTGTCAATTATCGCGAAGTGGTCTATTTTCCTGAGCTCTTAAACAACAAAATCAGAGTCAGATGGTTCAAACCTGCAGGGCTGAACAGCTTTACCACCCCCACCAACACCAGGCTGGATATGCTGCTATGGAGACGCCGCTGTCAACTATTATGAGTCCTGACACGGCCGCACAGTTCTGAGCAGATCGGAATTTCTAAAGCAATTAACAACAATCAAATTGTTTAAATATTTTTCTGCATCTTGAGTGTAATGCTTATACCACGGTATATATTTTCTATTAATGACTTTTATTAATACTGCTGTGAAATCCAGTTGGTCAGCGATTTTTTGACTGTTCCAAAACAATCGTCTAAAGCTCTGTGAGTTTCTGTCCTAGAAACATATAAGTAACACCACTAGAAACCTTGAAGCCTCTAGTTTTCAAATATATACAGTCAAGCCTGCAATCGGACATAGACTTCTGGCGCCCCATTTCTGAGCTACTTTCTTATTTTCCTCCTTTTATTATTAACTTTTTAACTTAAGTCAATTTAATTCTGACATTTTATATGGCACTGTGACAGTATTTTATTCTATTCCATTGTTTTTCTTCATTTTTGCTGCTCTTAACTTTGTACTACCCACTTTCTGCCGTGACCAAACAAATGTCCCATTTGTGGGACTAATAAAATGTATCTTATATATACTGATGTCGAAGAAGGCTGCAATATGGGCCTCTAACCAATCACAGCTTTTCTGACAAGGCGACCAATCTCTGTTATTTTCCTTTTATTGACATTTTTGATGGGTTTATGCAGCAAATAGACTTCATAAATCATCATAAATCATTCTTCCAGATGCTGAAGTGGCAGAATACTAATTTCTTGAATTGTTTATACTATTCGTTTCAAACGTTCTTTCTTTCGTGTGTAGGCGTCCATACCACAGCGCTAATGAGGATTTTGCAAGATCACATTTGCTAAAATGGCAGCTGCAGTGACTTCACAGCCTTTGTGACCAGTCTTAGACAACCCAGAATGCAGAACTGCTATGTGGACGCACCTTGGAAACAAGGATGAAGGACGCGAACAAGCCAACGCACAAACGGTGCTTCAGAACACTTTCAGCTACGACCGACAGATCAAATCAGGCCAAACACCTGAGGAACAGCTCTCAGACCAGAACAGCGCAAAGTTCAATATCACTGAAACATTTATCAACGCGGCTCATTAATCATCATCCTGATAAACGTTTATTCTCAGACTGAGTGCCGTGAGGACTAACGACAGCCAGGCGTACTCGAAGTTGGTGAAGAATCAATTTCGATTTGATATTTAATTGTTTGCTCCTGGTGTTCATTAAACGTACAGAATCCGGTCAGTGAGGTTGTTTTCTGTCATGCGACTAGTCTTCTCTGGCAATATATAAGAGGCTTTTGAATGGCAGCAATACCTCAAAAGGATTTTTATTATTGCTAAAAACAAACAAAAAAAAAACCCCACTCATACAAATGTGTATACACACACACACACACACACACATTATATATGTATATATATATATATACTTTCTGTGCCAACACACTGAAGGCATGCCAGAAAAAAGCTGTTCCTTTCTTTTTTTCGCCACAAGCAAGAGTGCTTGGACTTTATCTGGGTCAGATTTTGCCTCCAAATGCTGAAGGTGGGTTTTGTGTGGAGATAAAGATGCTGCAGAGAAAAGCACTTAATACCAAGCATTAAATGAGGTGGAGAGTCTGAGATGCTGCGGGGCTGTTTCTTATCCGAAGGCCGGAACGGTCCCCACACTGGGCATTATATTATGGATTCCGGGAAGTACGACGAGATTTTAAACCCAAATCTGTTCGTCTCGGCCGAGAAGATAAAACTTGGCTGTGGCTGGATCTTCTGGCAGGACAGTGATCCAAAGCACACATCAGAAACGGCCACATTAGCTCAAAACTAACCAGGACCCTGCTCTAAACCCAACTGAGCCCTGAGCTCTGGAAGAAAGTTCACAGGAAAAGACCCGGGGCTTAGGTTTGAAGAAATTCTGCACTGAGGAATGGATGAAAATTCCTTATTCTGTGTTCTTAAGTCAAAATATTACAACAGGAGTCCTGTTCTGTTGGCAAAAGGGTGGTGCACAAAATACTAAATACATTACGACATGCCTGTTTTCAGAATAAAGCTCATTTCCAATTATGGTGAACGTCTAAATAATGCTTCATTATCCATAAAATCCAACCTATCCTCCTGAGACTCTGCCTATTCATTTTTTGTCCTGAATAGTGGACATTTTGTTCACCTGTATCTTCCTTAAGTATTTGGAGAGGCCCCATAAAGCCCTATAGTGTTCTGTAGAGGAGATCCTGGGCTTTCCAGTGATGCTCCTGTGAGGGGTTTGCATGCTGGGAACAAGGACTGCAATGACAAGACACACATGAGGAGCACCAAATGCAAGATGTTCCTCTTCATAACCAAAAAGGAAACCAGGACGATCCCAGCTAAACTATCCAGAGGATGTTCTAGGACTCATAATTCACTGTTGAACTAAAATACAGGTTTCGTTGTCCTTGCAAGCAACAAGCAACAGATGAGAGATACAGAATGTTATTGTTTTGATCAAATTGAATGTGTTCTTGGGTTAATATTATGTTTTTTATTCAGAAATTCAGTTCTATTTTCACATGGAGATCGTTGGACCTTAAAAGTGGACATGCTGGGAAAGAAATATAAATTGTAAGATGTTTTAAGCCCAAATAGACAGGAAATCACACAAAAAAGAAATTGTAAGACCCTTTTTTTCTCAGGAGGTTATATAAATGCATTATTATAAGATTCTCAATCCAACTTTTACCTCCTTCATCTGTGCATTTCTTCTTTTGTGTACACTGTATTAACAGTAATCAACAGTATACCTCAGTTTTGGCTGATAGAGACTAGATTGCAACTTGCTGGTATATTCCTTTAAGATAAACTGATGGGCATGGCTACTTGACACTTCAGACTCCCACCAGCCCCAGGCTATTGTAATGCCACACAGACATGGCCACACATTGCCGGGACAAGGCCCGCTTGTTTTCTCTGAGCTTTGGGCTGCCTGCCTGTTGAGCCTCTAACCCTGACCTCACCCATTATGCAGCATCACATTCCCTTAAACACACGCATACACTCACACACACAAGCTAATGCCATGCTAATGCCACCACCATCACCACCACAGCACATGCTAGCACAAAGCATCCAATCACTAAGCATATGTAAGGGGGCCTTGGCAGAGCAAGCCCCAGCTTTTGAATATGGCCTTTCAAAACAGGCTTCTTTTCATGTTTTTGTCTGTTAAGGCAGGACTTTCAGAATTAGGCATTCCGTGGCTATTATACTATCACATGTGTTTATTTCGTCATTCAGTGGTATAAGGGGGGCACAGTGCAGCTGAGGTTCTGTGGAATGACTGGAACGTACTATGGAGGTTTAGGTTATGTTTCTATTTTACAGCTATATACCGCCGTAGAAGAAAGAGCTGTGAAGATCCTCTCAGGGGGACTTTGCATTTCTGTTGTGGTGATTGCAGGTTGTGCGCTTGTTTCCCTACAGGGAAAAAGATGGGAGGTTTTACCACAGTGAGAAAAAAACCCCCTCAAAAAAACAAAAGCACAATGGAAATTGCCTGCTCTAGTAACGTGTGCAATAGAAAAAGACAACCAAGTGTCGCTAGTCTCTCTCTCTCTCTCTCTCTCTCTCTCCCCTGGCGGGGAACCAAGCCGCTAAACATAAGCACACAAATATAGAGAGTCAAAGTGGGAGGGCCATTTCTTTGGTGAATGCTGTTCCTCATCTCTACTTATCTTCATAGCAACAACCTCCCACAATAACCATAAAACGACCCAGCGGACCCATACCATATGGCCAAGGCTTTTCTCCCCTCCTCAATTATACATTCAATTGTTTCCTTTTAAAAGCTATACAGGAGCAGGGAGACACAGACCAAGAAGATGCAAGAAGATGCAAGTTACATTATCATTTTCTACAGTGAACCAAACCTAAAAAAAGCAGAATCTGGTGATTTTTTATTTTTTACCTTCAAGGTAACAACCTGACAATAGATCCACGCGGTTCCTGCGTCTGGCCGGTTTTGAGGGCTCCTGGCGCTGTTTCGAGGACACACATTAATTTGCTCCCTGGAGAAGAAGTCGGCATGAGTCACTCTTCCAATTAAAGCAATACAAACAAAAGTGGCATGAGGGGAGAAAAGGGGAGAAGGGGGGCGTAGGTAGGAGCCTCCTCAGAGACCATCACTACCCTCTCATATTGTTTACTCACAGCGTGAAGAGGACAGTTACGTGACATTTCAAATGGGAAAAAACGCAGGCTTGTTGCTAGAGAAGGGTGTCACAGGAAGTGTTACTGTATGTGAGAAGCTGAACAGATATAGCGAACCTAGGCTCATCATTTATGCCTGAGAAAAATGCAGGTAAAATGAACCGGCATACACAAATCCAGAGTAGCAGGCATAGGGAAATGACAAATGACAACTAAATTACTATTCTGATCCAGCTTAACTCCTTTTTAGGACTGTTATTTAGTTATAATGAGTTCCACTGATGCTTCAAAACTGCTGCATAAGTGAAAACACTACCATTCAGTGTGGTTTGTTGTGAAATGCTGCATTCATAATTGTTCACAGTGTTGATAAGTATTACATATTACCAACATATATGTCTATATAACCATAATCTTTAACCTCAACCCAACACTGGTCAGAAACCCCTCTTACCCCTGACGGTAACACTTTAACTGAATTTCACCAGATGAATGATTTAAACGTCCACAGATCTTCCAACGGGAGCTATCCAAATCAAGTAGGACTTCAAAAACCACCTCACATAAAGATGTTACTCAAAAACGATTGTTTTGAGATCTGCATGTTGAAGTGATACATGCAGGCTATTGTGAGACAAGACAGTATTTAAAGAAAACTTGATCTGTTTAAAGATTTTGAACAGCGGTGTTGTACAGGACAGACACCGTAATCCCTGCTTTCTATCACACATCTCAGCCCTGAACAACTGAATGATGTACAGTTCAACCCTTTCAGCAGTGGAGTGCATTTTACTATGCTGAACGTGTAACATGCAGGCATCCCAGCATCTCTTGGGGCAAATTTTAATCAGGTAAGGCACACACTGTCAAAATGTATTGGTAGGTAATTAGAGATTAAACACAAGACCTTTTATTTAGTTACTTCCGTTTACTTTTCAGTATTGAATGAATTTGTAAGTGATCCAGTTATGAGAATAAGGAGCCAAGGTGCCCTCTCGCATTCAGACCCTTAGAGTTTAGGGGTTTAATTGCTTCTGCCACCTATTAATGGTGCAAATAAATCGTATTCCCAAAGCAACAGTTTTACTGCTGTCAGGCAACAGCAGTTTCTATTGGCATTAGCTTACTCCATATAAGAGAGAGGTATTACATATACATACTTATGATGAATGATTAATAGTAATTATTGTGCTCCTTTTGAGCTCCTTGTCTTGCAATCTTGTCTTTCTTTGTGAGCCATCAATCATTGCATATGCTTGCGTGTGTGAGTGTGTTGTGTGTATGGGCGAGTGTGAGGTGACCCTATGGCTCAGTGTCTCCTCAGCACAAAATGCGGATGGCCTACCGCAGGCCCTACTATAATCATAGTGCCGAGCTAAGCAGAGTGAAAGCTCAGGAAACAGTGGCGGGGCCCAGGCAGGCCCATTCAGGGGGAGAGGAGGCCCGGGCTGGCCAGAAAAGCTCAGATTACAGGCCACATAAAGGGAGACCTGTATCAGCAGGGGCAAGGGCCACCTCGCATTGTACTGAGAGTACCCCCCCCCTTCTGTTTTGCATGAGCAAAAAAGTGAGAGGTGATACAAACCAGCCCCACGCAGCTGCTGCACCGAGCAAGAGAGCAAATTAAAGAGAGAGAGAGAGAGAGAGAGAATACGTGTCTGTGAGTGACGATGATGACTGCGTAGGCTGCATGTGACAAGAGCTGTCAGAAATGAACCACTGGCTATCCCTGCGTGCCAGGGATCAGGGAGGGGTGGTGGTGGGCAGGGAGATTTGTGCTGGAGTGTGTTTTTGGCAGTCTGTGAGTCAGCTGAAACATGCACTCTTGTATAGCACAGGCAGCGTGTTATTTCAGATCGCGCAGAGGAGGGGGGGGGCTGGCACCGAGGGTCTGGGGAAGGGCACTCATTTGTGGATCCAATCACTGTATTCAACTGTTTACTGCCATTCGATCCGCAGAGAGTGATGGCACAGGACTCACAGGTGCCTCGCTCAGCTTTACTAATAGCCGCTGTTGACGTCATGCTAACTAAACGCAGATTCTCACCCCAGACCAGACATTTGTTTGGGTCATTTTTTTTTTCTCTGAGACCACGGTTACCTCTGCCCTAGACATTTTACTGGTTTCCCCTAAAAAAAATAAATAAATTAATTTAAAAAAAAACCTAACACAACTCCAACTCAAGAAGGACTTATTGATTAGCTGATAAGAAGAATATAGTATTAGCCATGATTATGCTCCGCATTTTTGCCTTATGGACAACATAAAACATTCCAAAGAACAAAAACAGAACACCATAGAACTACACAAGTGCTTACAGGACAGGACTACAGAGAAATAAACACAAGAAAACAGTTCAACAATGTACAGGACAAGACAACATACAGCGCAGTAACAGAACTACTGTGTGTGAACGCAGTATTATGACCTCCTATGTTCAAAAGTCTGTATGAAAAGGTTGCGATAGACAGCTATAAATAAATGTACAAAAATAGCAAATAGCGGCAGCAGGATTAGAGCAAATGTACAGTTTATAAATACATACAGGGTATTTACAGTGGCAAAAATAAGTCGATGCCATGTGGTTCAAATTATTATGACGCTGGATATGTTAAAATCACTTGGTAGCTAATGTTACTACAAAAACCTGTTTACTAATTTACACAAGCTAGCATGGCTAGGGAGGCTAATCATAATCTTAAATACTTTATTTTGAAGGAAAAAGGAAAACTTCTTCTGCATAGACTGGGATTTCAGTCTACAGGGCTGCAGTGTGATAATACGGGATCAAACCCCACTGGTGTAAGGACATGCTCAACGATAGCCCACTCTCATGTCATGGTATCAGACTACTGTTCACCTGAATCTGTTTAGAAGGGGGTCACCGCTCCACACGTGTAGCATGTGCTAACCTTTGGCAGTGACAGAGTGTACACCTTAACGTGTGTGACATTTCTGCGTGCCCTCAGGGAAGGCCTTTTGATGTTCACTCTTTGACCCGCTGTGCCCTCATTGCTGGTTGAACATGAGAAGCTAAGCTGCATTATGGAAGTGCAAGTGAATTTGTTCCTGAATTTAGCCCTTAATCAGGGCTGGAGTGGTCACAGCTAGATACAGTTAGTGACTAATCACAGTCGAGTCTATTAACCTTTTTTTTTAAATTATTTCTGGCTCCTTCTTTTCTTCTGTTTTTTAATTACTGTATTTTTATTTTGATGAAGGAGGATATGAAAGGGGACCTTTGTTTACTAAACCTGAGATTTTTTTTTTTTACATGTAATGTTAATGGTAAAATGATGACTAACATAAAACAATAGGCTTTTGTAGAGGACTGTTTTTGCCTCACAGAGAATGCCCTTCAGGTGAGTCAAAGTGAGCTTTATTGTCACACAGTGTTCCACAGTGTACACATAGTGCAAGAGACATAAGACATTGCGCAACAAACTAAATGAATGAGGTGCAGAATAAGATAAGCGTGTGTGTGGACAGCTCTGAAACAGAGCGAAAAAATATGCACTGTGTTAGAGGATTGTGCAAACAGTATAACCAGTATAGCCAGTACAACCAGTGTAAACACAACAAGTGAAAATATACCACTATGTTGGATAAAAAAGGTTTTAAGCAAATTATCCAAACTATCAGAACATTCCTCTGAAGGCCACTGTTCTTAACATTTCAACTATGAAGACATTTTGTCTATAGAATTAAAGGAGATTGCATTCAAAAGGTGCCAGAAAGGATCTTTGGACCAACCCATATTTGGACCAACCCATCATTAAAAGAATGTTCCAGCTTCTGTAGCATATGGTTGCTTTCAATGAAAAAAAAATTAAATTAACCGAAAACCTCTAAACTGTTAACAAAATTATAATAAACAACAGAAGTGGGCTGGGAGTCATCAAATTTTATTCAAGGAGACAAAAATGATCCCTCTATGTTGTGGCGCCAAAGAACACTGTCTCCATCTTTAGAGGTGTAGCTTCATTCGACAGTCATTAGGAGCGACAGTCTTCCTCTCGCTTTTGTTTCACAGATAAAGTCCAGCATCATAGCAACACCCACACTTCATACATGAATCATATGTTGCTTAGAATGCTGGGAAGACATGTTGTGTGAGTCATGTTTGTGCACAGCTGGCTTTGGAGCCTGTTTAATCTGCTCTTTTCCTAATACCTGCCTCAATAACATTAAACAGATGGTGCAGAATGCTTCCACTGTCAGAATAAAAACCACCACCAGATACATAGAAATAAACATCGTATGTGATAGATTTCCATCAACGCAGACACACAAACCTGCACACAGATAAAACCACACATACACACACTGGGAATAGCTAAGCAGCAAAGCACACATATTCACTAACAAGCAAACTGAAGAAGAAACAAACACACAGTGATACACAAATGCGGAGACACAAACAGTGGTTGTCCTCTGGGTTTGGAGGAGGACACTGCTGTGATTTGTGGTTCTCTGAAGTCTTTGGCTATGGGTGCGGGAGGGGGAGATAAAGGGGAAATGGCATGTCCAACGCTATTTATATGCGCGCGCACACACACACACTGCATTTGACTCTGACACAGGAGATATAGAATGATTTGTGGCTTTCTATCCTTGTGAATTGGCCGCTTGACTAGGTTAGAGATCAAGATCCTCAGGACTAAGACCTGGGCTAAACTGAACAAGTGCAATGGGCAGCACAGCTCACACACAGGAAAGACAGAGGGTGGTTTAAAACCAAACAGCCATATCAGAATATCTGTCTATGTCAAAGAACATATTGTCCTCAGCACTCGAAATGAGGCAGGCATGCATGCACCACTTTATGTGAAGCACATTTTTCTGACTGGCAGCCAATTAGAACAGAGGTCATAAACATACAAATACACTACATGGACAATAGTATTGGGATGCATGACACCTACAGGGACTTTTAAAAGACATTACATTCAAATACATGCCAGTTTGCAGCTATAACAGCTTCCACTCTTCTTGGAAGAGCTTTCCACAACATTTTGGAGTTTCTGTGGGAATTTGGGCCCCTTCATTCTGTAGAGCATTTATGAGACACTGATGTTCAGCACAAAGGCCTGACTCCCAATCTCCATTCCAGTTCATTCCAAAGGGGTTGGATGGGGCTGAGGTCAAGTTCTTCCACACTGAACTCATACAACCATGTCTTTATGCTTCGTGCACAGTCATGCTGGAATACAAAAGACCGTGTCCCCAAAGTTGGAAGCATGGCGTCGTCCAGAATGAAGCACTGGAAATAAGGGGGCCTTGCCCAAACCCCGAAAAATATGCATGTCCCAATACTTTTGTCCATATAGTGTGCCTGTTTTAAATAGCCTATTTAATTTGAAGCTTTCAAGGAACTAAAAAATGAATTCTGACTGTCATAAAACCACAGAAACATCAGTAGACTTAAGCAGAAAGAAAGAAAAGTGTAGGAAATGGGCCCTTTGCTTGACTGACTTGCGACTCTCCCTGTACTTCTAACCTAATTAAACACATTTAAAAACAGCTGAAGCTTTCACTTGATTCCTTTGTTTTCCATGACATTATGTGAGAAATGTCTTGCTTTTTTTTTTTTAAATCCTCTGCCGTTTCTTATCCTTACACAGAGGTTTTCACAGGGCTATGCTGGTACAGCCAAACCTGCTTCTCATACCAATGCATTTTCATAGCTAGCATGCTCCTACACCTAATAATCCAGGAGGCTGCAGTGTGCAATATTGGTATCTCATCCCCTGCGGGCAGAATGGAGCAGTAGATGAGTGTGTAGCATTTGTTATTCCCCTGTGCTCTCGCCACACCCTGCTGTAGCGCTGGGCTGAACCTCAATTCCATTTGACTTTCAAATCTAAGCGCTCAGTAGAACTCACATGGTTGAACCCAAAGCTTGCTTGGCTTCCACTCTGTCAGATGATTTTTTGTGTATAGAGTCCTTCCTTTATTGTGGATATGAATTGTTTTACACATGGAGGAATCCTTTATATTAGTGCTGAGCATGTTGAGGATGCATTACATGGTGTCTTTCTCATAATGCAGCTTTCAGTGATTTATTGAGAAACCAAATACTCGGATTTCCAAAAATATATACAGTGGAAACCGAAGACACTATAATAACTCCACAGATGCTTTTCTAAATACTTGCAATGCTGTGGCAGTTTCTGGGCCTTGCATTGCTGTGATGGTTTGTCAGGAACTTGGTGAAATCTGAAAGCTATTTTGGACTTATTTCAGTTTTTTCAGTCAGTGGTGATAAAGACGCTCTTGGTCGAATGCCACGGCTATCTCTTCTGGGCAGTTTCCTGGATGCACATAAAGCCAAGCTCAGGATTGAAATGCACCATTGATGGTTATTCTCCATTTAAAAGCTTCTTTAGGCAAGGACTATGTTTAATGCATATTTAAGGAATCGACTCTTATTGTGTTTTGTACTGCATTAAGTCAGCCTCAGCCTCATGCCAGCTCAGCCATTTAGTATTGCCTAGAGACAAGTTTGGTCTCAGTCTTATGAGGCCCTCCAGACTATAACAGCTGAACAAGTATAGAGAGATAACACAACCTGAAAAGTGAAAGTAAACAATAATTCAATTTCATGGCTATGAACACTGAGCAGTTCAATTTTGCCTCTCTGTTTCGAAAATATTAGCCTATTAATATTCAATATTTTATTTGTAAGGTTTTTTTGCTCTATGTGGTTGATTTGTATACCTGAAAACACACTTGACTCATATTTTCATTAGTCACAATGCAAATACAGAGTCCTACAGGCATTGAAGGGTAGATGCTGACACTACTGTAACACACCCATCTGAAAAAAAAATCCCATTTAAATAACAACAAAATATAGAAAATATATTTCTTCATTCATTTCCTTTATTTAGTCAATCATACATATTCAATTTGTTTATAAAAATGTTCAGATTGATGTCTGTGGATAGGAATCTCCTTCGGCCTTGTGGTTTGAGTCCAAACGGACATTACATTTTTACAAAATTCTGGACAAAAGTCAAAAATTCTAGTTGAAAGTTGGCTTATACTACCAAGCCATGCAGTATTTTATCCATACATTTGTATACACCATGTCAGAAACACATAAGCAAATCTATTCAAGGTGACTCAACGTGGTTCAAGCGTGGATGTCACTGCAGTTTTGCCACATTTGAGGTAAGTAAAGTGACCCCGCATGGTCACTCAAACACACCATACAGTGCGAACGGTATGAAAGTCTTAGTCCTAGATGCAGAGGGTGTATGGAGGGTACCTTGCTCAAGGTTACCTCAGTAACCTGGGATTCAAACCTTCTGATCGCAGGGGCGGCTCTCTAGGTCACCAGCTACCACTGATGGGTTGATGACAAATTTCTCATCAAATTATCGCTTTAATGTTTTTGAACCATGTTTCTCAAGCCTTCAAAATGACTATAAATGTAATTTCCGAAGCTTCCTTACAGAAACTCTGTTAAACACAGGAAGGCAGAAGCACTTAAGACGAAGAGAAACAGTGCTGTCCCGAAAGTATTCAATGCCAGGGTGCATAAAGATGTCCCACAGGGTGCGAGGTGGTCTTAAGTAGTGCGGTGGAGGTGGCATAGCAATGAGCTCCTCGGAATCCTTCTGCTGTGCGGCGCGTTCGGGCTACTTAGCAGAAGCGGCCTGTTTTGCTGGCCGACACAGCCTTCTGTGACACGAGAGCACTTGAGCATTCCTCCCCACACTTGCATGTTGCCAGGAAACAAAGTGTGTGTTTGTGTGTGTGGGAGGTTGAGAGAAGGAAGAAGGGAGGGAGGGAGAGAGAGAGAGAAAGGAAGGGTGGTTATGGTGGAACGATGCACACCATATCCAATTATGGGTGAAAAAAGTCAAGGCCTCCATCTCTAAAGCTGGCATCGTCAGTCCCAGGATCGGTCGGAGGGTGACATAAGTCGTCATAATACACAAATTATTTTTGCATCAGTAGCTGTAAACCCCATTGAACATGAGAGGCATTTCCTAGATGCAGATCGTGTCTGCAGCACCAAATGCTTCGTCTATGTCTCTGATCGATTTAATTCGATTATGTGTTATACAGACATGATCATGACGACCTGCTTTGTCAAAGGTGCCTTCTTCTGTCCAACAGAAACCGATTCTACATTGAAATCTTGGTTGTTGCTCACTGTCTACTCCAAATGTTAGGACAGCTCACTAAAAGCATTCAGGTTTGTCCTCTAGAAACACGCACACACTTGAATTAGTATTAACCGAGAAGTCACTGATTTATTTCCAATTCAATGTATATATATTTCAAGGATCCCTGAGGAGGCCTCGGAAATTATGCGGGCTTTAGATGTATTTTGCAGAAGATTACTTTATTTTCTCTGTTCTTGATGCCTGCCAGTTGATTGCTGATCTTCTGAGAAATCCTGAGAGGTCACCGTTGGTGTTTTCTGCTCTTTATGCATGCCTTTGATGTGTCAGCGCCTTTATTCTGAATGGTGTTCTTGATCTGTTCATCAAACTTCTCCATGATTAAAAGTCTTTTTCGTTCATCTGCTGCTGTGGTCTTCCACTAAATATGCCAATCTGTTTACGCTTCAAAATAAACCAAAAACAGAACTACATAAACAAACCTAGGCCCGCCAATTATCTCGGCAGCATATATGTTTGATTAGGCCTAGTACATTGGATTAAATTTAGATTGAATCAAATGACCCCGCTCTCTCTCTAGAATTCACTGGCTCTTTTGGAAGCTCTTCTTTTGCAATGGTATGCAATGACACACATATGGAAAAGAAACAAGCGAACAGTAAATGGCATTTAGTCTCCAAAAACGGAAAGAATATGCATTTACATTTACGTTTACGGCATTTATCAGACACTTTAATCCAAAGCTGCTTCCATTTCTTAACTACAGGGGGCAGTCTCTCCCTAGAGCAACATGGGGTTAAGGGTCTTGCTCAGGAACCCAGTGGTGGTTTGCTGAAGGTAGGATTCGAACCCATGACCTCTTGGTCTAGAGGCAAGTATCCTACCCACTATGCCACCACCATCCCATATTCCCCATATGCATCAGCTCATACCAAGTTTAATTTCCAATCCAATATGCAAGTATAAAGCCGAGAAGACTCATCACAGTCCAGTTACTTACAGACAATCGTGTCCCAAAAGTGTTTTACTTTGTTTATCCAAAATGATCCAAATGCAGCTTGCTCTTTTTTCTCGATGCAGAGGGCCTCGCTGTACTCCTCTCACCCAAAAACAGCTATAATCAGTGTCATCGCCTTCCTGTCTAGTAGAACCAAATGACAACCTCCCTATTGCCTCCTCATTGAATCACTGATGTCAATGTATGAACCCAGCCATTAATGTGTCAACTGCAGAGACGTCTAAACTAAAGTCATGCTAAATAAAACAGGCATTCTCCTTCACACAGAAAAGGCGTTCTTCAGAACAGAGAAGATATAACGGAGTGAAATTACTCATCTTTAAAGCGCATGGACTTAGACAGGTATGGAGGGGTCTCAGGGGAGTCCTCACTTTGGCAAAACCAAGTTTGATTGTTTTCTTTCCTTCTCTGGGGTATCCTTCAGTCCTGTTTTCTTCTCATCAAAGAACCCCCCACCCCCCCCAAGGATGTTGGATTTTTATTATCTTTGTGGGAGTAGCAGCATCTGGACTCTTTCTTCATAGACCGGAAGTTAGGTTTATTTGTAAAAGTGCTTGTAACAGTAGTGCTTGCCTTGCACACCTGGTCATCTGTTTGTCAAGATCCGGCGAGGAAGTGATGTTCATTTTGTCCTTAATGTTTGACATTTGAAAACAATAATCTGGATACTAGGCGGAAATGAACTGGGTACATGGCACTAAGCAGTTTTCGCACCTCATCCACAGGGCAAAGCGAAAGGATTAGATCTGAAAAATAGATCAAATTTCATTCTTGCTTGTACATGAATCAAGATGTCGTACATCAACGGCAGTATTTCACAGCTGAGCTAAAAAATTCAAATCAGGCTCTTAGCAGCAGATTATACTGCCGCTATGCGCACTCCAGAGCTTAACACCTTACTCTGCAAACTTATATTGAGTTATTAATCTTACGACTTCAGTAAACACACTCTTAAAATGTTCCTACAAGCTGCTTTGGCTCCATTCATTTTGGGACTGGACACGAAATTATGAATGAAACCAATGTCAGTTCTTTACAGTCAGCGCTAACTTGGGGATAATCATTTGAGGTTATTTTTTGTTGTTACATTTTTACACACTGTTAGAAATACCAAAAAGGCTGCTAATAATTATGACTGTTTATATAAAACCAAGGAATTAAAGGGAAAACCCATATGCAAGCCAGTTAAAAACTACAATCAAAAAGGCTAAAGTTATTAATAATAAGTGCTAGCAACAAGGGACCAATTAGCCTGATTCTAGCACTAAGCAATCAAATGGTCCCAACAGGGTCCTAGAGTTTGTTACATGTCATTTGCAACATTCATTTGTATTGAAGCCGTGCACGGAAAGGAACATTCAGCAATAGCAGCAATCAAGCTGTGAGAGTAGGTTCGGTGTTGTGGTTTTTAGTGGCTCCCCTGTTCTTCTCTGTGGTTCTGTTTATTCCCTCCCCCATGGAACCTGGCAAGTCCCGGTGCTGACGTCGGCAGGAGCCGAATGCTGGGCCACTGCCAAGAGCCTCTCTAAATCACTGCCGCTTCTAATGAAGCGCCCAGCCTCCTGCCATAGCCAGTCAGCACCCGTCACCTCTCCCACCCCAGTCTGGCTCTGCTGGCTAAGAATCACGTGTACCGAAATAAAGAGATTCAGCGAAACGAACACGTGATCATATCTCCCCTGGTCTGGCATCACGTTTGAAATTTCGAGTCAAATTCAAGCCTACACAATCACACAGCAGCACATTGCTTTACACCACACACTGATGTAAGCCACACTCACAACTTACTAAGACTTATTGCTTGACCGAGCAGCTTGAGAAGCTAGAAAGAAAACAAATGCCCATGGAGATGAATAACCTGATCCAAATTCACACTTTCAGGAAAACATGCTCGATGTAACATAACAAAGCCCTCTGCTCACTTATGATCGTGCAGCACAGTGACGTGGTTACTCTCACACACACACTCACACTTACTCTCTTACACTCATACTCTCTTCGTTGCCTCTCTCACCAGATCTTCACACCAGGCTGCAATGCCTGGCTGCACACTCACACGTCATACACTGTCCATCTCGACAGTGAAATCGCCTGTGAAATTTCCAGAGGGGCTGGGAGAGGAGAACCATGTGATTTATGATTTCACAAACCTCACTGCTTGGCTGCTCTAATATGATACGAGTCGGTTGTGTTGCTCAATGACACCATTTGTATAACCTCTTCATAACCATATATGAATAATCATTAGCAGAGCACATAACCTGCTAACTAATGCATAATGCATAATTTACCAAAACAGTATTATTATTATTATTATTATTATTATTATTATCATCATCAAAGAACAGAGGTCAAATAAGCTGGTCAGTGATTCACAATGGATGACAAAACTGTATATTTAAAAAAAAAAAAAAAAAAAAAAAAAAAATGTATTATAATTTTTTTTTAATATACAGTTTGGAATATACAATATAGAAAGCTAGCAGCCACTTACAATAAAGCATTTCTGAAAAAGCTAAATAAATGCCTGTCAAGTTATTTTAAAACAATACAATAAAAAGGAAATGGTAAAAGAACGCTGTAGCTATTAAACTAAGATTAAAGAAGATTTCTTCTTCATAATAATATTAATAGAGATAATAATTATGCTAACTGATAATACTAGTAGCTAAACATTGTGAAATCTTATTTGAATACTTGATCTGTAAAATGAATACCATTTAAATATATTCTGTTAAGAGGGAAAATGATATGCTGTAATTCATGCTAATCGCTAATCTAATGCTAAGGGGTTTTGCGTTAGATTAGCCTTCATGTTTGTGTTTCACTCTGGCCCACTGACTTTTTCCATCAGTGTTTATTAGCCAAAAATCTCCAAAGAGATGAAGCGGTAGGATTTCAAGTAGCTCACCGTCCTGCGGTGTGAGTCTGCTGTTCATCTCACGCTCCTTGGAGAGGGCATCTGGGTAATAAGTCTCAAGGATGGCTTGGAGGCAGGACACTGTGTCCTAGCAGCTCTGACCTGGAGCTGACCCATGGTTACTCAGGCTTGTCTCCCGCTGATGGAGCCTACCAGCGGGGCATGGAGAAGGGGTGCAGGTCACACAGGGCTGTCAAACTCATTTTGCCCCATTCAGTAGTGCAGCTAGCCACCGATCATTGCGAGGACAGGATACATTTGTGCTTTGAGGATTTATTTCCTTAAATGCTCAATAAATGTGGGTTTTATTTTGAGATCATTTTTATTTACGATGCTGAGGATTATTACTGCACTACAATAAGGACCTTGACCTTTGATTTTTTTCTTCATATTTTTTCTTCATATCTTCATATGGTGTGTGTGTGTGTGTGTGTATAAATATATATTAATGGTGGGCATAGATTAATTTTTTTAATCTAGATTAATCTCACTGTAATCTTGGAATTAATCTAGATTAATATAAATTCTGCCGAAGAATTTTTTTAGTGTAAACCATAAATATGCCTCCAAATGTTCTCCCAGATCACTTTAATTTCATTTGGAACTCAGTTTAAT
>JBBPDB010000028.1:10543539-10563308 GCA_037974465.1 Brachypetersius altus | reverse complement strand
CGCACTAAAATATCAAGGTGAAAGTCATCATAGCTTGCGTAGTATAGACCCAGCTCCCAACCCAACTTTGTGAATAGGTCATTAACGCCGATAACGGCCCAGCACTGATATATATATATATTTTTTAAAATTAAATTTGTGTACATTTAAATATAAAAACATTTTTGTCATGGCAGTCCCGATGTACACTTCATATTTACACTTTTCAACCAAAAGTCAGCAGCTCATCTGTTCTGCAAGTCATATATTATAGATTATTTACGATCTACGGTTCTTTACCATGTATTAGGCTTCAGCATACCGTATTAGTAGACTGAGCAAAGCAGTTTGGTTCATGAAAATCACAAGGTATTAAAAAATGAAAGGGGCAATGTTGCTGAAGAAGCACTTTTGGTTCCCCAGAGTCTCTCAGCAGACGATTCTTTAAAAAACCATTTTTGTAAATGTGAGTAAGAGGAAGAAATCTAAAGTTTAGAGGGCTCTTCCTAGAACTGAGTTCCAGCCAGGAACCTTTATTTTTAAGAGTGTAGGTGCGGAGCAAGGACGTCTTGCTGTTAGCCCATTACACCGTATTAAAAGTTAAGCCATATTTCCCCACCCTATCACCTGGTGTTTAACGCGAAGGCATCCATGCAGTTATTCAACGCCACCCACGGCGAGCGAAGCCACTCCGCACCTCCTACATCCACTCAAGTGTGCTCCAAACAGGCCACAGATTCCAGACCCCTTACTGCATGAGGGGGAGAGAGAGAGAGTCATCAGCACAAATATGCTTCGAAAGCAGCAGAAAAAAAGAACTGTGGGGGATAGCCCTTAGGCATTCTCTTGAAAACTATGTGATGAATTTCATCATATCTTAGCCCACGCCAAAATAACTCTTTGTTTATAGAGTGTTTTGTACAGATCTCTAGTGCTCTGTAACATAAGTGCTGTACACACTGTATATCAAAAGTGTTGTGTTACACTTTTGGAAAAACTATAACAACATCCCTTAGATCAAGGTCAGCCTGCTGAAGTAGAGGGATCAAGTATTATGTGATAAAACATTCTAAGAAAATTTTGTTTTAATGGACATTAGCATTAGAACGAACCAAATATAATAATGAGTGACCAAAAGAGGACCATATTAATGCTACATTCCATAAAACATGCCCCCCCCCGTCAAAAAATTCTTATTAATGCTGTCCTGTCAATATTTCCCTTTACAGTGTACAAACATTTCTAATGAAAGATACAATTGAAAGATATGTGAAAGATAACCACTTCTTCTTTTTAGCATTTAAAATATGAGATTTCTGTTATGACAGCTCAGATAATGAGATCCAATGATGCACGTTTCATTTTAAGAATGCATGCATGCCATTGGGCTGACAGAACACACAGCCCTAATGCAGGCATGTGTTCACAGTAAACTTTGAATTCCGCAGTCCTGTGTTTGTTGGGGATGGGCTATACGCAGTAATCGGGTCACGCTGGAGTCAAGGCAGTGAGATATTCAAAGCATGCAATGCTAGGAAGACCTAATGAAGGAAAACGGTTTTGACTAAGCAAAATTAAACCAAACTACAGGGTCAATTTAGGCTGCTATTTCGGGGAGAGGCCATTACATCACAAGTCATATGTGATATAGCTGATCTGAGCTATACATGCTAAAAAGGGCAAAGGGTGAGGATGTGTCATAACATTTTCGCATGACTTATGCTTCAGGACAATGTCTTGTTAGTGACTCATATGCTCTTATGCTTTTTGTTTTTGTGTTTATTACATGAATTGTGTTGAATACACGACATGTACAAATATGTTGGAACGACTACCATTACACCAACAGTACCTTTAATCACACGGCATTCAAATACATAGACTTTAATATGGATTTGGTCTTCCCTTTGCTGCTATAACAGCTTCCACTCTTCTTGGAAGAGGATTTTCATGGGAACCCTTCACTTGAAGTAACTCGCCAGCCCAAACTCTGAAAAACAGGTATGTCCCAAAACTTTTGTCCATATTGCGTATGTTCAATAGGACCTGTCTATCACCAAAAACTGTTTAATCAAGTTGTAACAGGGACTTGATTAAAAAGCCCCAACCAGGACAAATCGACAGGCAAGACATTTTGGACGCCCCTGATGGGAACCGGAGGGTTGAACTCTGACTGTTTGAATTAGGAAAGACATGCGAGTGTGTTTTAGGCCACACCCATTCTTTTACTCGTGCCTATGAATTGTGCAATTGTGGCTACAGTTTAAGTCTTATATCTGGCCTGTCAGAAACACAGATAACACACTGTGCTATTTTTTTTTTAAATTAATGAATTAATATTTTAAAAATATATATACCTTTTTAATATGACAGACAAGACCGGACAGAGAAAACAGAAAAGGAAAAAAACGTTGTTACAATGTTTTCGTTTCTGTTAAGCGACTTGCATCCTCCCCTGCTTGCCCCTTTGTATGTCTTTCTCACTTCTAACTTCTCTCACTGCACCGATCACCAGATTTCCTACTCGGTCACACACACAACACCCTTTATCTTTACACACCTGCACGGCACGACCATGTACATACGCACTCAGCGTCAATACAACCACTCCGACCTCACAGCGCACACAGACATATAGTACATATTCACACACCAGCGTGTACACACTCGCTCATGTGACATTCATCTGAGCATCACACGCAGGGTGCAACATTACACACACACATCTATGGGGACACTAAGGTTTGTCACATGGAATGTGAATGGAGCTGCCACCAGAGAGAAGAAGTTACAAATATTCAGCTTAAAAACTACAGGCAGACTCACAGACCTGCCACAGCTACTGATGAACTAATGAGTTCTCAGCCTGCTATAAATCTAGGCAAAGGGGGATAGCGATTTTAATACATAAAAATGTTAATTTTATAGTACTCAACACCGTTATTGATCCAGAGGGTAGATTTCTAGACATTACATTATCTACAGTACTGTGCAAAAGTCTTAGGCATCTGAGAAAATTATACTTAAAAGCTGTGTGCTGCTGGGCAGGAGTGATACGTTAGTGTTAAAACACTAATTATACAATAAAAACAAATAACATTAATACAGTAAACCATAGTTTCTTGTATGGCAAAGTGTTTGCTTGAGCATTTCCAGACCTCTTTCCTCATGGAAGCCCAGTATTATCTGTAGCGTCCGTCAGAGACCCGGGACGGCTCTTTTTACTGCAGTAGATTAAATGAGGTGAGCTGCTCACGGAGCTTTATAAATCCACACAGTGACTGGAGGCATCCAGCAGAAATCTGGAACCAAACCTGTGTTCTTCTAACCAGCTCACAAAATAGCAACTACTTTTTGGAAAAAAATAAATCTTGATACTTTTTACTGCTTTCTTGTTTGTTTGCATTTATTCTAATGTTCTCTTGTGTTTTTGCTGGCGGAAACAAACCCAATGCTGATAGAAATGGTTTCAAACAATTGGCACAGGTGCCTAAGACTTTTTCACAGTACTGTATATTTAACAAAAAGTTATATATTGTCAGTGTTTATGGTCCAAACGTTGATGACCCCTCATTTTTTGGAACTCAATTGGGAATCCACAAATATAGCTAAACAGTACATGAGCGACTACAGACTTTACGATGCATGACGTTCTCTTCACCTCAACTGTAGGGAATATACTTTCTTCTCACATGTCCATCACTCTTACTCTCGTCTGGATTAAAGAGTTAACTGGGGACACAGTATATGACCCGGAAAGGGACTTTTACAAATCTAAAGGTGGGTTTCTTGGTGATATATCAAGCGATGGCATTGGATTCTCCACTGACACCAGATGAACTCCAGGAAGCCCTGAACAGTAAACCAAATAAAAATGCTCCAAGTTCAGATGGCTTTTCAGCAGAATTCTATAAAGAATTCTATAAAGAATTCTGGCACCATGTTGCAAGAACACCAACATTAGTCACTAAAACCAGGCAAGCACCCTATATTGCCTACCAGCTATCGTCCAATATCCTTTATTAATGTTGACATTAAAATAATCTGCAAAGCTCTCTCAAAGAGAATAGAGGAGATAACCCCTCTCATAATCCATCCCGACCAAACTGGTTTCATAAAAGAGAGGCACTCATCAAAAAATGCATATAGATTATTTAATCTGATAAGACTATTCATGCAATAAAAATCAAATTACAAATTTTTTGATTTGCAGCTTTACACAAACGTGGTTTTGGAAACTCTTTCATGAAATGGTTAAAAATATTATAGAATTATCCAGCAGCATGTGTCAGGACAAATGACCAAACATCCTCCAGCTTCTGTCTCAAGAGGGCACCAGGCAGGGATGCCCTCTCTCCCCCTCACTGTTTGCAATTTTTATTGAACCACTAGCAGCAGCAGTTAGACAGGCTATAGTGATTAAAGCAATTAAATGCAAGAACGCAGAACATAAAGTCAGTCTTTACCCTGCAGTGGTTCTCCTGGGACTCCCATGCCCTGGGGGACCTCTGGATGTCTGCGGCCTGGGTCTCCACCATGTCTGCTTCATGTCCTGGGGGACGGGGCTGTGGTTCCTCACACACACTATTAAACATTTACATGGAGGAACCTTATGAACACAAGTGAGGTGTGCACACCGGTGTACACACAAGCACTCACACTGGTGTACACACAAGCACTCACAATGGTGTACACACAAGCACTCACAATGGTGTACACACAAGCACTCACACTGGTGTACAGACAGGTGCTCACAGACACACTGCCTTGATCTGCTGTTGCTTCAAAACATATTTTGTAATATTATAGGGGTTTTCCACTGACTGGTACCAGCTCGGTTCAGTTCAACTCTACTCGCTTTTTTTGCTTTTCCATAACTAAAATCTGGTACCCGGTACTATTCTTGCTACCAACTTGGCCGAGGTTCCAAGCGTGCTGAACCGATACTAACTGATGACGCGTACATATTGGAGGTTACTGATTGGTGGTTGCCACGGTTACGACTGTGTTGTTGACTGAACGTTAGCATTAGCGTTAGCGTTAGCTTCTTTAAGCTTGTATGGTGCCCAGGTATCTCCACAAACAGCCACAAACCAAGGACAAGAAATGAAACCCCTCTCATTTCATCCATGCTGACGATTGTAATGATGCCAGGTTGTTTACCTCTCTCTCTCTCTCTCTCTCTCTCTCTATCCTCCTTCACCTTTTTTTCTCCCCTCCTTCTGTTGACTTTCTACCCAACTTTTTCTTTTTTCCCCTTTTTAAATCATATTTTCCTGACCACAAATTGTTATTTTATTATACAAAAGCCTCAATGTTAGATGTAAAACTAACACCAATACCATATAATTTCCACCTACCTTACTTACCTTTAGTAAAATAATTTGACAATTTCAAATTTGACATTTCTTTTAGGAGTGCCTCGGCTTTACTGAGAAATCTTGCTTATATTAGTCTCTGTTCATCATCTAATCTGATGTAATCAATTAGAAAAAAAAACATTGCATACTAATTTGCCTGTGCATTGTAAACAACACCTCCATGACTCCGTTAGGGGGACCATTTCCCACTGTACACTGTCTGCAAATCCTACTAGGTTTAAAGGTGTACACCAGGTTTACTGAAAGTTCTCTCTCTCTACCGTGTCTATAGCATATGGTCGATTATGGACAATAACTGTGATTAGAAAACAGTGAGATACACAGAGGCTCGACTCATATTTAGCATGAAAGCCAACGAGCAGTTGCTTTGGCTTATAAGTCTGTTTTTCATCAATCAATCATATGCAATCCTGCGGATGCAAAATATAGAAATTAGGTTGAAAAAACTGCCAGCAATCTGATTTCTTAAAGGCTTCCTTCATATTCATACTTACAGGTCCTTAGGGGTTCACACATATTTCTGCATCTCACAGCATTTGGGACTATCATCTTATCTTCCCTTCCTCTGGAATTGTCACCTCCTACACGGAGAAAGTAAGAGAGAAAAAACAGCATGGAAAGAGTGAAAATAAACAGATCTTACATTAAGGTACACGCAGTATGTTCCATGTTGTTCATTACAGTAAATGTTGGATATTTAGTGAAAGGAATATAGTCCTTGCTTCAGTACCAGTTATACTGCTCATCCTTTTGAAAAACGTGTAGTTTTTCAACTACTTAAGTACAAATTTAAATACATTTTCTTTACATTAAAGTAAAATAACCTGCTACAGGTATGCCAGGGCCATTTTGAGGAAAACAAGATCACATCTGTGTCTGTATCTGTTTCTTGGGACCTTATCCCATGCATTTTTCCGCTTGTTGCAATGTCAGGTCTCACAATTTTCTATTTGTGCATTTAACAATAGTTTGGAAAGCAAAACCATCACTGAATCAAAGCCTTCTCTAATGCCAAGGAAGACACTTTGATAAACATAAAGTTGAGTATGACAAAATATGTCTAAAGCAATACTTTTAATAACTAATATGAAGTATTCAATACGATAACTGGGGAAAAAATTCAAAGCAATGGTGTCCCCGAACCTGCTCATGACAAAATATATATATTTTGCTTTCGGCTTTCCACAATATTTGGGAGTTTCTGTGGGAATTTGAGCCCATCCATTCTGTTGAGCATTTATGAGGTCAGACACGGATGTTGGACAAGAAGGTCTGGCTCACAAGGTACTGGGTCACAGTCCTGCTGGAATAGAAAAGGTTCTTCCCCAAACTGGGTCCACAAAGTTGGAAGCATGACGTCCAAAATATCTTGGTTTACTGAAGCATTAAGATTATCCTTCACTGGAAGTAAGGGGCCGAAACCCTGAAAAATCAGATGCGTCCCAATACTTTTGTGTTGTTCTCCTGCTGCCGTATTACAGAAACTTACTATCTTAAGTATAAAGTTAAAAAGGGATTTTGGTATTAGAGAAGCAAATCCTAACTAGATTTAGGAATTCTATCTCATCTCGAGGTAGGAATCCCAAATAAACAATCTAACATCGATGATCGACTTTTATGTCTGTTACCTAGGAACTAAGGCGACATGTCACACGCACACACACACACACAGTCACACACTTCGCTTTTTAGCAAAAAAACGAAGTGCATTTGTTAATTGTACCACACCCAAGAGAGCTCCGACGGACCAAATTACTCATAGCCTAAACAATCAGCTGGCGACAGTTAAGACAGCGGAAGGGTTATCCTGAAGTTAGGAGAGTTTATTCAAGATTTCTGCAGGTTAGGATGCTTCTTTAATACACTTTTCTTTAAGTTAGGATAGGACTCCTGACTCAGGAACGGTTGTTCTGTAACAGCTTTTTTCCTAAATAAGATCCTAGAAATAGAAGGTGGTGTTCCAGCTCCTGCCACAACACTACACAGCATGTGTGACTCCAGAGACGGCTCACCCAGCAACCGCGGGCCAGGCCTTCCTCCTCTGCACGGGTTGGACATGCAGAGACAGGGGAAGGGGGTTCCTCTGCTCCATATCAGGACGCTGCAAGCCGAGGGAGTGGCGTCGCCTGACGTGCTGTGGAACAGGGTGACATGATGTACTGGAAGGCGATATCTCCTTGAGAGGGGACACGGGGCTTAGCTTAAAACTTCAACATGCTGGAGATAAGGGGGCCAATAAGGCCTGCACTGTACATACGGTACATGATGCACAAATACAAAACTGGGTGTATGTGTCACTGTTAAGAGAGATAATGACACTCAAACCAAGTTACGGAGTCCGAGCACTTCCACGTTATATTAGTCCATTAGTGAAAAAAGTCTGTTCAGTCTTGGAAATTAAACTGGATATAGTGCACAGTTAATACCCACCTAAACCATGGAATGAAGTGTGGAACACTGCATGCTGTGGAAATCATATGTAGCAGAGCCATCAGAAGTGCTATCGGAAACGTGAATTAGACGTTGCTGAAATGATCTTAAGCGAATCTTGGGCCTATCATGTAAGAATGATCTTGGGCCTATCATGTAAGCTAACTCATTTGTAAAATGAATCTGATTTATACATCTAGACATAAATCCTCTCTATTTTAATGCAACTTGTATGGAGCATCAAGAAATGTCATCAAGAATACAGCTCTGGAAAAAATAGACAGCTGGAATTTATTTTTAAATCAGGCGCCGAGTTTGACGACCATTTTATGTCAGTGTCTGTTCAATTCCTACACAAACACCTCAATCTGCTTTATGAGGGACTGATCAGTGATCAGCTGAATCCCATCTTATTTAATGAGGAAAAGTATAAAACACTGCTGTAATCGACTCTCCTCTCACCAGACCAGCTGGATGGTAAAACACTGCTAGAAGCTCCTCAAAGCTCATTATTGCCATTTTGTTTGAGTGAATTTGTTTTCATCATCGTTTCCTTTAAAATCATGCTTTAAATAACTTTTATTTGGAAATTAGGAGTAATATTGTAAACAGTTCTTAAAAACGAAGCAAAGCGGTTCAGTTCAATACTTGCAGCTAGAAAAGGTCAAAGCTATGGAGACAGGGACAGATTTGGACTGCAACCGTCTTGAGAAATCTACAGGCTGCAAAAAGTTTGACCAAATAATCGGACGCCCGTTACTGTGTGGGGCACTTTGGCCATTGCAGTGTGAAACTAAATGAACTAAATGAACTCTTTGGATTTATAATACATATAACCAAGTTTGAAACAGCCTGAGATTTCAAATTAAGACAACGGGAGAGTTTTTCTCGTTTTAACGCAGGAAAGGTTTGTTAATGAGTCGTTTTAGAGCACTGCAGGCACCAACACAAGGCGAGGCTAGAGCTGGAAACTGCTGAATAATGTCAATACATGAACCGTGCACACTGCTCTGAAAGCCCCATCTGAACCATTTAAGAACACTGCCTGATAAACTCTGAGCAAAGTCACTTCACACACAGAGGAAAAGAAGAAGTGGGTGTCAAATGGCTGAACCACACACAGCAACATTTATTCCATTTCTCTCATTTGGCAGATAAGGAAGATTCATCAATTAAATGGCAACAAATGACCTTCCAGTAACACGCAGCGAAGCACCTTCATTTCTGGAAGCCACCAAACCACAGAAATTAAATTCGATTAGAACTGTGTCGATTGTTGTATTTAGTCAGAAGCTGGAAGCTCACTCTGCTGGATCCAGACACATTACAGAAAAACAGGAGTGCATAAAGCGAGGGAGAGGTTAGGTCATGTGTAAGCTTCCTACTGAAGCCGTCATTTCTCAATCACCTCTGCTAATCTGAGCTAAATATAGACGAGGGTCGCATCTTGCAGTCACTAAACGCTGAGCCCAGCAAGCTGCCGTTTATAGAACGACGGAGTCTGAGAACTAGGAGAGCCCCCAGTCATCACCCCCTCACCCTCACCCTCACCTAATTCTGTAAGTGTGAACATCTCGGATGCCCCAGCAACATCAGGGATGCCACAGCAGTCCTCCTCGAGCTTCATAACAGAGCTGTTAAATCCCCCAGGGCTAGCCATGACAGCCACATTCACATGGGCTGACAAAACAGATTCATCCCATGAGAACTAGTTTCAGGAAGCCACCGCCATGGAGGTTTAGCATACTCAAGACCACGGAGTCTATTTGGAAGAAAATAAAACTAAATCCTGTGACAACAGTAGTTTAGTAGTTTGCCAAAGATATAACCCTTCATTTAGCAAATGCCACTCCGGCGATTTGTTCCGGTGTGTAGAATGAGTTTAAATGGACTAAAGTGTCTGAAATCAACTGGATTTGAACAAATTTGTTGAGAAATAAAGTAGAGTGATAAATAAAAACACCTCAAAGTGCTAAAGTGCTCCAAAGCTGTTAACGCTGAGAGAATTAAACGGTATGGCTGTGTCCATACATCCAGCTACATCAGTCAATAGAAAAGAAGGGTTACACAAGATTACATTTTCAAGCATTTTAATACAAACTTAATAAACTCAGTCCCTCTTAACATGTAAGACACTGACTCCAAATACTTTGTTATACCGTTTGTTTTTATCAAGTATTGCACAATGTAGGTACAAAATTAATATACGATTACATTTTGTCCATAATATAGCAAAAATCTTTTAACTCTTAACAGAAAATACAACTCTTATGTTTTTTTTTTTCTTCCAAAAAGCAAATATTCTTAAATCCCACCACTACGGAATATTCTGTACACAATCTTTAGAATAGTGGATGTTTTTAAAGATGGATTCATTTTACAATTTCAATAAAAAAAGAAATAACACAAAAGCTGCTGCAGCCATCACGGATCACTGGAGTAGTAAAAAGATATAAATGCAATACCATGTCATAGAAACAATATATACTCTGATATTTTACAAACTCTGTACTAAATTAAATTATACAATTAGAAAAAAGACCAGAAAATCCCACTTAGTATTTATGCCAATTCTATGAAAACTGGCTGTCCAGCTATGTCTTAAATACTGTAAGAGGCCATTACTTGTGTTTTAATTCCTCATAGAGATATCTTAAAACAGTCAATAAAAATAATTTTGTGCTTGGTTGGCAAAAGAAAAATAATGTTGAGTTTAGGTAACCAAGCTTGGACATGTAGTTCTCCAAGCTTCAATATATAGATATAAAAAAATAATAAAAATAACAACAAAAAAACTCAAGGGGGCAAAGTAGTTCACCCTCGGGCTCATGCTCTTTGACTTGTACACTGGGACTGTACAGTTGACGTGTAAGCTTTTCCTTTTTTCTCTTTTCTATTTTTTTTCTCCTCTTTTTCAGAATTTTTGCAAATAAGCAATCCTCCCCTCCCTCCCCCCCACACCCGTCACATATCTCTGGTCATTTTAGTCACATCTTTGTTTCCTAGTTGGCCATTACTGGCTGGAATTGCTGGTTAGAATACTGCATGTTGCTCAAGCTGAAATTCAGGCCGTCCATCAGGGACTTCTCGTTCAGGCCCCCGTAGGCGGCGAACATGTCAAAGGCATTATTGTACTGGAGAGGGCTGAGGCTGAGGGAACTCTCCCCGGGGAACATTGCACTTGGGCTGCCCTGGCCTTGCAGGCTGGGGAACACAAACTCCTTGGCGTTGGGTGACAGGGCTGAGGTCTTCTGCTGCTGCCCACCCAAGCCGAGGCCATAGAGAGAATGCATCGACGTAGAGATGGCTTTCTGCTTCAAGAGGTTGTTCACATTCAGGCCCAGATTGGTGGGGGAGCTCCTTGCCACTTTGCCGCTGTTCCGCCCGCTGCTTTTCATCTTGGTGGAGCCGAACTTAGTAGCGGCAAAGGTGGCAGTGGTGAAGGTTAAAGGCTGGGTGGAGCGGGGCATGAAGGTGGGGCTCACAGCGGCCGACTGGCCAAAGGGAGGGGACGGGGAGCTGGACGTGGGTGAGGGTCCTACAGGCTCAGTGATTGGCATGAAGACCTGGGCCTCAGGGTTAAAGCTGTTCTTGATCTCCTTGTCCAACTCCAGCCCGTTCTCGTTGCTATCGTCCACATAGAGCACCTTGACAGGTCCCTTTTCCCCAATCTGATAAGACACCTCAAAAGGATCGATCCAGACGCTAAGGTCCTGAGGCAGGTTGTTGCGGACGTCTTCAATGTCCAACCCGCTCTCTTTGGCTGCTTGCTCTACGACCGGGTCCACTTTCTCCCCAACATGTATGCAGCGAAAACCAGACCCTTTGTATGGCTTGTCCGGGTACCAGTGTCCCTCATATTTCTGTTTCAGCTGGCGCTCCAGCTCCTCACCAAAAATGTTGACGCGGCGCCGCGGCAGCTTATTGTACAAATATGAAATTATAAAGTTGAGTGCTACTTGGATTTCAAGCTGCATAGCTGCTGAACTGCCCAGGTGCAAAATATTAGTATTTCCGGTGACGGGTAAAAATCTTGTGCAGTGTCGAGCCTCCTGCAGGACGAGGTTCAGCTGGAGCCAGGCAATGGAACAAAGTGCTGGTTGCAGAGGAAATGTCTCCTTCCACAGATGAGAGATCCAGTTCCTTGAGAGAAACAAAGGGAGATACATTTTTTTTTAAACAAAGCAGACCAGAGACAACAAACCATGACCGTCATCAAATACAGGACATTCTCAAATGACCCTGTTTTTAAGGAACAGGTTCTTCATGAAATGGTCATTAGGTTTGAAAGGCAGTTCTTTTTTTATCTTAAAAAGACAATTAAAAAATGTATGTAACAGTGTCAATCTTTCAGATTCGGCTGATTTAACAAGGAAAACCAACCCTTGACAACTGCTTCAGGCGTCGAGCATTTATTTCGAGTGATCTGGGTGTGTTGAGGTCTTGCTCAATTCGGTGCTACGTACTAACAAAAGGAGAAGATTTTAAACCATCGACACCAGTGACAACCTGCACCAGTGAATACTCGACATCTGAGGAGGTCTAAATTCAGGAGAACCTGCTCGTAACCATCAGCAGCAGTGTGTTAGAGGTGGAGAAAAAACAGAAGGCAGCCCTATCGACGTAAGCCTGCGTGCTATATGCAGTTTGTCGTCAGAGGCAGCTGTGGAGCTCACGAATCTAATCGCGTTACATAATAACTCGCGTCCACCAGACTCCCATACAAGAGAGACCAATCCAGCCGAGTCGGCACGTCGAACTAGATCTAGTTCAGGCTATTTTTGGAGATAACGTGTTGCGGCGATTAGAAACCTGAAGAACTATGTGGGTAATGAGGCTGAAGTACCGAAGCCGAGGTTTGAAAATTCATAGCACAATAACCACTGCGGTTACATTTTATATGTACAGATACACATTATATACATACACACTCACGAGGTACGCATGCCTTTAAGCCTAATTTCATTTCAGTCCCCCGCGTCCGAGGCTACATTTTAACCTCTGCAGCTCTGCACAGAAAGACTCTTTTAGCCTGTAACGTGTAAAAAACTCAATGAAAGAAGCTAACAGTGTCTCTAATGCCTGTACCATGCATACGATTGCAGTGCTTCCTCTTAAACAAGGCAATACGACACCAATATAACCAAACAAGACGTTTCAGTGTCAAAACTGTAGACAAACAGACTACCAACCTCCTTTAGACCGTTGTACTTCTTATAAACTGAGAAATGATAAGTTGAGCAAAACTACTCGATTATAAGGTCGTTTTTCAGAGTTTCACGAGTTTGCAACCCCTCCCAAATGCTGCCTCTATCCCTAGCACTGACGCAGTAAGTTGGCTCGACATTTAAGTTGCCTTAATGTTCCAAATTACAAATGTTATGCCCCCATTAAATGCACGACACTGTCAGGAATATTATGAAATACAGAGACAAGAAGCTCTAGAAAAGTAACGGATGTTGGTACTTACTTTCGTCTTTTAAAAAAAGGTTCTCAGTAGTTGAAGTACCGTTAGCTAGTGCAAATAGAAAAACTGTAGATATAAATACTTTTTTTCTTCACATTAAGTAAGTTAACATAAAAAATGGTATTCCAGTTTGTAGGCGCCTGAAAAAAGGTTAATTTTGATTCCGGTTAACCTTCTTAAAAGCGTCTTTCCACCCCTTCTCCCTGGGTGTTTTTACAACTTCGTCGTCCGAGCGCCGTCATCCTCCTGTATTTATAGTCTCCCTCCGCCACGGACACGAGGTGGGCGGTGATGCGGTTTCAAAGGTCAAAACAATGCGAACGTCCCATCGGAGTGTCTGACTCGTCGGATTCGTGAGATAAACCCGCCCACTACGTGACGTCTCTTGCGCTTATTGGCGCTTTTCGCAGTCGATTAAAATCTACCCGTTTTTTTCATTACACAGGGTTTCGTCCATTAAAAGGACTCGAACGCCACGCGTTACCTAGTCCCAGCAGTCACAACACAAAGTTATTCCGCTAAAAGAGCCACATTACTACATTTTCAGCAGTCTGGCCGAGCTCAGGGGGCAAACTGAAGCAGAACAGCGACTAGTCTTTAGTTTGAAACTATAAAACCATGGTCTTGTTTCCCAAATTGAAACATTTCAGTCAGACTACAAGCTAAACTATATTCCTATGCACCCAAAAGTCTCCACTCGAGTTCGTAGACGAGACTGGTTGTGTTTTGTTGTTTGTTTGTTTGTTATTAGCAGGTCTAAATAAAAAACGGTAAACACTTATTATCTCACTTCGGCAGACAGCACACAGTCAGAGGTTCATGCAGAGCCTGCGCGGAGTGATACAGTGATAGTAGGGGTGGAGCTGTGTGCAGATGGCAGCGCTAGGGAAAAATATCTGAACGCTGATTGGCTTAAAAACGGGGCCGGATCTTCTCGTGAATGGCGCACTGATAGCCGACGTCACATGCTGTCTTAGTGGGCTCATGTGAAAGATAAATAAGAGAAGATTTCTGATGTTCCTCAGAGTTAACAAATATCCTCTCAGGTAAAAATTACATTGGCTACACGGACAATCTAAATGCTTAATTTTGGAAAACGTCATGCTTCCAACTTTGTGGACACGGTTATGGAAGGGCCCCTTCTATTCCAGCATGACTGCCCCAGTGCACAAAGCAAGGTCTATAAAGACAGTTTGGGGTGAAAGACCTGGCCCAAACAGAGCCCTGACCTCAACTCCATACGACACCTTTGGGATGAACTGGAACGGAGATTGCAGCTGCAAAGGGGGGCCAACTCCACATTACCTCCATATTAAAGCCTATGTATGTGAATGCATATAACTGGTCAAGTGTCCCAATACTTTTGTCCATATAGTGTATGCCCCAACAAGTAGATGCAGCCTGCCTTCATTTGGATTATGGATTTTGTCCACTCTTTCTACCAAAGATGTCTTAGCCTAGAGAGTGCATCAGAGGTAACAGTATTCTGCCTGTGATTGTGGTCATCTTAAATGAGATTTTCATTATGCAAGTATGCCAAGTCAGTGTAAACATCATGATTTACCATTAAGTCATGTTAGTATTGAAACATGATACAATTTGTATTATTTAAATGATTCTCGTATTTGGATGATCAGTACTTCTTGGGTGATCAAGACTGAGAGCATGACACAAGCAGGCACAGGTTTGGCAGCCTGGTTTATGTTATTTATACTGCAAACAGCCAACAGAAATCTAGTCATGTGTCGTTCTGGCCACAGGACAGTGGTGCTGAAGGCTTTCCGGCTTTCTAAGCGTCACTAGCTCTTTCATGGAAGTCGGTGGAAGGTTGCTCCGCACCTTTGAAGGACATTTGACGGTTCTAAAGAGAGGGACTTCAAGTGGTTCATGCTGTAGAACGTTTAACTGTGTTCATAGTTGGACTGGGCGGATACCGATCTCGAACGCGTCAAAGATCAGTTCTGTTAAACCGCACAAACGTTTTTGTCTTATGGTTAATCCAGTAACACACATTCCAGTCTCTGCTGCAACTTGTTCTTGTCGAGGGATGTGAGCTTTAAAGATCAGTAATCTCCAATTAATTCCCAGAGGGATTCGGCTCGCTGCCAGGAGGAGAACGACTGCAGGCTTGAGTGGAGAGCATAAAGAAATGCGAAGTTGTAGATTCCCCCATGTCCTGCATGACCTTGCACTACGTCTTTCTTCACTAGGCCACATGGTACAAGGGCAGTTCCTTGTTTGCCTGCATTCACCTTCACAATAGAATCATCACTGCTGTAATGGCACATCTATGTAGGAGGAGAACATATAGGAGGACCTGCAAGCTTGAGAAAGATACATAACAGCCCTGAGATGTAGATTCTAGCCCAAAGGTTCTATTCAAGAGAACAAAATGAGCACATTGTACACATTTGAGAAGAATTACTACAAATGTTAGAATCAAAAATGCAAGCTTGTAGACTGTAGTATGCTCTACACAACCAACTAACATTCACCAGGTTCTGCTCCTTTATTATCCTCACTACTATAAGGGCACAACTGCATAGGAGAGGAATGTATATGATGTATTTTATACTTATAAGGAGTTCAAATATGCAAGCCCTACACAAACCCTTCATAGTATGTAGGCGTTGCAAGCAGGGCAAGGACACTTTCTTCCTTTTTGTGCTTGTGTTCACCTTTAAAATAGAGCGATCAATATAATACGGGTACATTAAATAGGGAATGGTTGTATAGGAGAAGATCAAAAACAGGCTTTTGAAAGGAGCTTTAAGAAAACAGGGGTATATTCTGGCACGGCCCCCCCTCCTTCGCTCACAAGGCCTTATTCTAGCAAGGACAGTATCTTCACTTTTTTTTTGCCCACAGTAATTTTTATTCTTTGCTTTATGCATTGATATAAAGTGAGATTGTATAACAAAGAAAGTGTGTATCATTTGCTTGACGAATTATAGCACATCCTACACAATCGTCCTCAGAAATGTCTGTTAAAAGGACAAGGGCAATCTCTCCTTCGCCTGCATTTGCCTTAATAATAGTGTGAACATCTGAGTGGGAGGAGGACGTAAAAGGGGATCATGTTTGTAACGTTAGAGAGCATCACGAGGTTACGGAGAGAATATACAGGAGAGAGCCTACATGCTTAAGAGAGGAGCATGAAGGTTGTAAATTCTGACCCACGCAGATCCTCCGTAGTGTCGTTGTTCACGAGGCATCGTTCTAGCGAACAGGACAAGGGCAGGTTCTTCCCTCTTCTGCCTGCGTTCACCTTTTGAATAGAGTCATCACTATTAGGAGGGTACATCTGTAGAGTGCTGCATTCTGTTGTGCTCCGGGAAGCAGTGCTGATGCATGGCCGTGTCTAATGGCCGTGATATTTCTGCCCCACTGCGGACAGCAGAAGGCAAGCTAATTTCCAGGAAAAGTCAACACAAAGAGGTTTGCCCTGATTGGACGGGTTACTGACGCCATTTAATATGATGGTTGCACATAAGCACAACCCTACACATAGACGCAAAAACACACACGCGATGCAGCCATGTGTTCCTCCACCCACCCACCCTCCCTCCCTAATTCACTACGTCTACCCCCCTCCACCCCTCCCCAACCACCCGGCTCCGACGGAAAGCCTTTGACGTCACAGGTTGCTATTACTTAACATGGAGCTTTCAGGCGAGTTCACACAATAGACAGATGCTCTTCCCCCTTCTTTGATGTGGGATCTGCAGAACAAGGGCATGCGTGAGAAAAAAAACAAAACGGGATGGGAAGGGGTGAGTGAAAATGAAGGGCAAGGGAAGCAAGCGTTGAAACCAGCAATCGGTGCAGAAACCTAAAAGATTTCGTCTTCGGCTTCGCTTCCCAGCTCTGCATGAGATTCATGTGATGAGCATTAAACGGTTTAGACGTGTTTTGTGGAGTCGGAGCACTTTCCTTGTGTTTACACTGCTGGTACACTGACCCAAGTGAGCCTTTAAATAGGCTTTAAGTCAGTCTTCTTACTGATCCACTTAGGTTTTCTCAGAGAGGAAGCTGAAGTAAACAGGTTGTAAAGGTAGTTAATGTGCAGCCACTTCCATATAAAGGCTACCTCATATGACACAGCTTTTTCAGTATATAAGTAACTGCGTGTTAGTTATTACCTCAGTTGGGTGTTGCTATGGAAGATAAACCACAGAGATAATGGAATGAATACCAGATGTGTGACAGAGTTACTAAACATCAAAGGAAAAAAGGCCTAGTACCTTTATTAATGTATTTTATACTGTTGGACATGAGATATGTGAGTGTGAAAAAGCTTTAAAGCTAAAGACACATCATGTGTAGCTTTATAGCAGTTAAAGGTTACTCAGGGAAATATTTGAAAGAGGTTAAAGATATAAACTCATGATGCTAGTTGTCGTGGGTCTTTCTCAGCTGGCCTTTGGGTCCCTCCTTATTCAGTAGACACAGACATTTTTTGCCATTTTTGCTTTTAAAAGCATCTTAACTGATTACTCATAGCACCCCTCCCTTCACCCCACTGCATCATGCAACGCTGGCATTATCACCAGCCTTATCTGCCACACTGTTAGTGCTCTTACGAAGCAGCCGAGAGCCGCATCTTACATAATTCAGCTGCACTGCATTCAGCCCAGTCAATAGTTCCGCGCTGCAGAGAAGTGCCTGGGCTTGCTGAAAAGCACCGATGGCGCACGACCTAGTTTGCGTCAACAACAATGAAAAATACCTTTTTTATTGATCACTCGCTCTCACTGGGGGGTGGGGGGGGGGGGGGTAGAAAGAAGGAGAGATAGAGAGAGCGCTAGACATGAAGTATTTATCCATAATGTCTACATAATGTTTATTGTGATAAATATTTATTGCTTAAAAGTGACAGAAGCAGAAGAAAATCCCATTAAAATATATTGATATGACGTGATGTTACTGTACAGAATGTACAGATGATGAGAAGTGAAGGCTCATCGTGACCTTTGAGCAGAAAAAGACCCATTTTACAACGGCCCTTCAGTCATAGATAGAAACATATTTCTATTTTTGTACAGAAAAGCGTATCTGTGAAACATCAGGGTGTCTTCACATTCAGTCATGTATGGTTTTCTGCACAAAAATCAATTATTATTATGTCTTTACAGCCCCACTCTCTATATAAAAACAACCGTTTTCTTTGTACAAACAGTAGCCTCTGTAGCCTCATCCATAGTTCACAATGGAATCAGCTGCGCCACCTATTTCTTTGAGATTTACTATGACTTCTACTAAGAAACCCCTTTAATGGGAAACAAAAGAAGGAAAAAAAACGTCTTTGGTTTTAGACATTCTGACCATAATGGTTCAGCCTGCCTTGCTTAGGGATCATTACTGAATCATGTTACTGTGGACACACACACATATAACAACTATAACAACTATAACAAGCTTATTCTCTTAGGATGTCACGATCCGCATGTTAAAAGTATGTTTTTCTGATACGTTTATTGCGATTTCATGCTGTAAAAATATTTGTGAAATCAGAGAACAGAAATAAGTCGCATGTCCGTTTACATAAACAACACGATGCCTATTGTGTGCCACTACACCTCTAATGTTGAGAGCATGTCAGTATAAAACCTTGGGTTTCCTTCTAATTCTAGAAATCACATGTCCTTTTATAGGACCCATGCGGGCCCTCTCATCACATGCCTCCTGCTATGGTTGAGTGAATTAGGAGAGCTGGGTCAATACGTTAGATGTCCCTGTAGTGTCAGCTGATCCGGGGGCACCATCTGAGCCATGAAACTAGCCTCGCTCAAATGAAAAGGACAAATCTCCCACTAAACGACGCGAGAACACGGCGTGCTAATGAAGCCCAGGGAGTTAAGAGTGATCATGGAGCTTCAAAGATTGTGTTGGAGTGTGTTGATGTTGGGGGTGCTTCTGGGCGTGTGGGCGTGTGAAAAATGCGTGGACTGTTAAAGGCTTGTCTCAGCAGACATCAGCATAATGAGGAGCAGGCAGAGGGTTCCAGTATTTTCATACAGGAGGAGAGCAATATTAATCCCAGGCACCAACACAAATTGCTCCAAAGAGAAATACATATTGAGGACTGGGGTGGGGCGGCTCGGCTCTTTTTGTGTTTTTTATGATTTTGTGAGTTTGGAATCTCTGTTGGGGTGTTTTTGAAAGGGAAATTGCACAATAAAAAATATATTTATGCAATCATATTGTTAAGGTAAACGAGTGGTTTGAAGTGAAATGCTCCCTTCTGGAGAAACATACAAAGTGACGAGTTCTGTTTTATATTACACAGGTCAACAAAATTTTTCTTGTAATCATCAGAGACCACAACACACTTTCCTAAACCAGTTTTTCCTGCTGATCTCAGACCTGCTCTCAGTTTTTTTAGTCAACTTTTTGAATTCTGAGTAATATTAGATCTGCAATAGACCTGCATGTGTTTTTTATTAAAGCGCAGCACCAATCAAGAACTGCTTCAGTATTTTCAGTGTGGAGTCAGACAGGCCACACTGTGG
>JBBPDB010000028.1:10496159-10506550 GCA_037974465.1 Brachypetersius altus | reverse complement strand
ATAACAGGGAGGGGAGGATTGAGAGAACAGAGAGAGAGAGACAGAGACAGACAGACAGACAGACAGACAGACAGAGAGAGAGAGACAGAGAGAGACAGACAGAGAGAGAATGAGAGAGAGAGACAGACAGAGAGAGAGAGGAGAGAGAGACAGACAGACAGAGAGAGGAGAGAAAGGGGAGAGAGAGAGAGAGAGAGCGCAAGAGCAGTAGGCCTGTGATGTAATTTCACAGGTCCTCCTCAAGCCTCTGTGGACTGTCGGGGTGATGCAGCAGTGACACCTGGTGGCCTATTAGCAAACTCCATCCAAGATCAGTCCAAGACTTTTAATTTGAAAGTTTTCACTGCAGCCCTTCACTGCAGTTACAAATGTACTGAATTGGGCATTAAAAGGACAATTCACTTATTTCCCAGATCTACTACCTAATTATTTATGCTCCACGTGACTATAAGTGGCTCTTTGTTGTCAAGCATAAACACACCACAGTGTGAAGAGAAGAATTTTTCCCCCTTGCACTTTAACCCATTCGCCAAGTGAAGCAGAGTACCTCAGTGGTGCCACTAGCAGTCCTGGGATTCAAAACCAGAACATTCCGCTCACAGGGGATACTCCCTGACCACTAGGTCAATAGCTGCCCCTTAAGGTTTGTTTTAGGTGAAAAATCTCATTGGTTAGACTTACCTGAGAAATACAGCACATTTATGGGTGGAGGTAGCTCAGGGGGCAGGACACTTGCCTCCGGATCAGGAGACCATGGGTTCAAATCCTGCCTTCAGCAAACCACCCCTAGGTCCCTGAGCAAGACCCTTAACTGAGTTGCTCCAGGGAGAGACTGCCCCCTATAGTTAGGGAATGGAAGTAGCTTTGAATAAAAGCATCTGCTAAATACCATAAAGGTACATTTATCAGATTCGATAAGAATGTATCAGTCAAATAGCAGCAATAAAACAACACCCACAGTTAATTTCCCATGAAATTGAGTTTAATAGATTGTTAAAAATAAGGCTATGATGCTGTTTTAGCAAACATTGAACAGGAAAAACCACAGTAATGACAAGCTGTGACAACCACAGCACATCCTGTGAGATTTAAGGGATCAAGCAACCATCCACGCGAATGCGGACACAGGCACACTCATGTTTGCAGCTGCTGGAGCCACAGCACAATTCTCAGTCACCCACCCACACACCCACACACACACACGTACTCATACATACACACACTCATACACAAACGCACACCATTCCACCCAAAAAGGTGGCAATAAACAGGGATTTGAACAAATACGCCGCAGTGTCCCTTTAAAAAACATGCATAGCTTTAGTAGAATGAATGTGTTGATTTTCACATGATCCACACCGAGGTTATTCTGTATACCCTACCTACTTCAGTCCATGACGTTACAGTTATTAAACCAGTATGAATGCAACTCTTTCACAATGTCTGCGAGAACACACCACACACATCGCTCCCGAGTGCGTCTGACATCACACAAGTTATGTCAAACTAATATCATTTGTTCATGTATAAAGTTACATTCTGAACCTCAAAGTTCATTATGAAAAATAAATACTGGAATGGCATCACCAACGATATGAATCGTCCCTTTTTGAGCTGGAATAAAAACAAAGCCGGACCGCCTGTGAGCCCTGTTTTTTTTTTTTTTCTCCTTTCGGAATACAAAAGAAAAACAATCAAACACTGGCCAGCCCTGCGTTCGTTTTGACACACGCCACCAAAGGAAAGACTGGCGTCTCACGCGCACAGAGTACAAAAACAGCAAAGGAAGGAGAATGAGAACGTACCGACAGGTTTAAGCGTTCCAGACTGTACAGGTAAACACTTGTGGCAAGACAACCAAAAAAACAAAAACAAATGAGCTAAAAACACTGACTTCGCACATGGAGACAAACGACTTAAGGTGCAACACGAACCACTTTTGATAAAATCCCTGTTAAGGAAAAGGAAACTCAGAAATGACTCCTATAAAAAAAACGGATTCGCTGATTCGAGTGAGTGTGTCTAGGCTGTTAAGCATTTGTTCTCTACAGTTTTTCCTTTGGTAACAGGGTAGTCCCTTTTAAACGTAAAATACATCACGTGTTGGTCTTAGAATAAGTGTAGATGTACGTTGGTTGCTATTTTAAAGTGCCAGCAAGCTAGCTCTAGCATAAAGGTGCACGCTAGTCGGACTAGAGCTAGGGCCTTGAGGAACGAGATACTGGACTTCTCCATGCAGGCTTGAGAACACCCCAGAACAGAGACATGTCTACACACATATATCTCTACACACCATGCCTGTAAGGTGCTAGGACAATGCATACAGGACCCATGCCGCACAGACAGTGTTCTGATGCTCTAAAAACATCTAATACAGTCCCAGTGCATGTAACCCACAGCTCCAGGAGCTGGTCTGCTCCGTCTTGCACAATCCTTCAAACGAACACAACATACAGATTCAACCTGCTTTATAATCCCTTATATGGTCAAATGTGGGTTAATACACTTAAGTCACGGTGTAAACTAAAAGCGCGCGTTTCCCTCACTGATCCCTGGGTTTCAGCTCATTTTTTCGACTGGGTTTACAGTCCCGGACGGATTCGTCTGCTCCCTTTATTCATCTCTGCCACTGTCCCCTCATCTGACTCCCGATTTCCCTTCATGCCTTGTTGTGAACAAACTACCAGGTTGATAAAAAAAATAATAAACTTCAAAAAATGTATAAATATGAAAAGATGACCTATGATGTGGGTTGCTGCAACTCTTCTAATAATAACAGGAATCGTAATAATAACAAGAGTGAAATTAAAAAACGAGTAACGGAGGCCCGTGTGGGGTCACTCGATGAGGGGGAGCTCTCTGTTGAACCTGAGGCAGTGATTGGACGGTCACTCGTCGCCGACGCCGACCTGCCAGACGATGATGTGGCTGCGCTCGGTTTTGGCCGGAGCTGACTGCAGCTTGATTGTGGACTCCAACGACTCTTCATCCTCACCGCCTCCCCCTCCATCTTCATCCCCTGCCATAGACAGAAAAGGCAGTAATTAGGAAAATCAACTTCTGACATTGAATGGCATCCAGTTCTGTATAAAAATGGACAAAAGAGAACATGAATCATCAGAAATCAGAAATCATCTAAATCGGCCGGTTTGAGATTTCCCAACGTTATGAAGCATTCTGAAGCATGAAAGTGATGATTTAGGTACAAGTCTAATGCTAATGTAATAAGCAGTGCTGGCCCAGGAACACTTGATGCTTGAGCCAAGTTTTTAATGATCATCCCCTACAACCAAGCTCCTTTTTTAAATGACCAAACAAAACAACTGCAGAGCAAATGCAGAGCAACACTAATATTAAGCAAACAGTAATAACTTTGTAAGACGGAATTGTGATGTTTTAAAATTGGTACTGTAAATTCATAGATAGGGGTGAATGCTAACAGTGGGCTGTGATGGACAGGTGGGCCTCAATGCTGAAATGGTTGAGAACCATTGCTCTAAAGAATGTCGCTCGTGTAACATGTGGTTCCTAGAACTCCTACCCATCCTGAAGTCGATGTAGCCCTCCCCTCCACTCATGACCAGCATGAACTTGGGCTGCAGCTCCTGTGATGGACTATCAGAAGAAGGAGTATCTGAGTCTTGGGTCACACTATCAGGTGTTGTTGTTGGGGGGACAACCTTCCCTGAAGACAAATACATAGAAGCACACCTGATTCAGCAGGGAAGCAGGTAAAGTGAAAGGTACTATGATGACCTTTCACCTAAAAGAAAAGAATCTGCTGTATTGACTTTGTGTAACTCAGTTCGTGTGGGTATTTATGATACCTGGTACTGCAACAAAAAACTTGACGGCATCTCTGTGTCCATGGAAGCAGAGCTGGGCGTGTGCCATGGAGCAGTAGGGCACGTAGGAGCCTGAGGTCCCGCTGTCCGAACTCCCGTCCCCAAACACCCGCACTGCACCGCCGGGCCGGCTGGCTATAACCCCCACGCTCTTATTGGCTATGACACAGAGACAAACAGCAGAGAAAGCAAACATTAACCTCAAGCCTCAAAGCAACGTCACACAATTTCTGCTCTACATTAAGGCGACTGTTCGGTTACAAATCAAATTTACACAATTTACCCCTCAGCCCAAACGTACTTGATCAATCAAGACATGTTCGGTGTTCAATATTTGACACTGTGCGACAGACTGTTATATAAAAAACAGGCAAAAGTACAGACGAAATTCGGGCTTCACAGCGGCTGCTACTGCTGTTTTCAGCTGTGCAATGTACAGAGATAACAGTGTGTCATACAGGGCCAGAATCTACAGAAGTAAGTCTACTCGAGATTATTTAACGACTCAACACTGTTAGAGGCAAGTATTTAGGTTGTAGACGGTCCAGTGCAAAAACATATCCTGACTGACTGCTACTGAAATGGTGGGGAAATTGTGTAAATTTCCACTATTACTTTAAGGTCAATTAGTGGAACAGTGTGTCTTAGTGGAACCACAGCAAGATGCACAGACTGGCTATTTTCGGCCACGGAGATGAGGTGAATGTTAAACAAGTTAAAGCTCACACACCCCAGCTTCTGAGTCACAATATAAAAGAGAGAGGAAAAAAGAGAATTAGGGAGAGAGAGAGAGAGAGAGAGAGAGAGAGAGAGAGAGCAGAGAGATAGAGAGAGTGAGAGAAAGAAAGGAGAGATAGAGAGAGTGAGAAAGAAAGAAGAGAGAGATAGAGAGAGTGAGGAAGGTGAGAGAGAGAGAGAGAGAGAGAGAGAGAGAGAGAGAGAGAATGAAGAGAGATAGAGAGAGAAAGAAGAGAGATAGGGAGTGAGGAAGGAGAGAGAGAGGAAGAAGAGAGAGAAAGAGTGAGAGAGAGAATGAAGAGAGAGAAAGAGAGAAAGAACAGAGAGAGAGAGAAAGGAGAGAGAGAGAAAGAAGAGAGAGAGATAGAGAGAAAGAACAGAGAAAGAGAAAGAGACACAGAGAGAGAGAAGAGAGAGAGATAGAGAGAAAGAACAGAGAGAGAAAGAGACACAGAGAGAGAGAGAGAGAGAGAGAGAGAGTCATCCATCCAGTTTTCAGGAGGGCGATCAAGGTGCACAAGTAAGCGCAAACTTGCATAAAGCAGCGAGGCGAGTTCATGTCAGTCCGCTGGACATGTGGCGGATTTCCCACTCACCCCTCAGCCTGAGGAGTCCATGCTGCAGACCCACAGCTATGGAAAGAGGAGCCCAGAGGAGAGTCAGAGACAGGACAGACGAGGGGAGAGTAGGGAGGAGCTGTTCGGGAGGGCGGTGGTGCTTAAAGCCCACCTTTTACTACAGAACTTTTCAGCAGATGAGATTTTCAAGTGTTTTTTTTCACATAACATAAAAGTTCTATACCTATTTAAGGGGTTTTCATAAACTTTTAGAGCTCTTCTATATCAAACCTTTAGCACCTTTGCTTTTAAGAGTGTGGATGGAAATCTATTCTTCAAACCAAGGAAAGTAATCTACGGGACAGACGTATTAATACATAGCTGTTACACTTCAGTAAAACCATTGTGTTTATTGATGATAAAAAAAAGAGGAAAAAAAAGTATACTGTTTTATACAGCAACAGGCCCTTTGATGTGAGAACCAGAGCAAATTGATTCCTGGACTCACACTCTGACAGGGGAATGGAGATGATGACGCCGTTTCCAGTTCCAACCCAGAGCCGGTTACAGGACACGATGAGAGCCGTGATCCTCACGAAGGAGAAGCCCAGTTTACCCGTGCCTGTCAGTGAAAGAAAGAAGAACTCAGTGACAGCCGTGACATCGTAACAGAAAACAGGCATTTTAACCCTCCTGTCAATGCACCTCGAAACCTTTCCATAGTTTATATAGTTTAGAGTTTATATTTCTTTCACTCGTTGATACTGAATAGAAGTTCTAAGTATAAGAAGTGATATTAGGTTTGCTACAAGTTGCTGTGGCAGAACCATTGCAACACTGACTTAGCAAATTTGAATTGTGGAAATGTAGCAATAACAATCTATTCATCATTCAAGCGCAACATACAAAGAGGAGTGGGTCTACTTTTTGGAGGCAGATTAGCCTAATTTATAGAAGCACAAAATGATAAAAATTAGTGTTGGGCCTAATGTGAGATTCTTTAATGTGAGACTCTTATCGGGCAATAAAAAAAATCTGCGTTAATCTATTCACAAAGTTGGGTTGGGAGCTGGGTCTATACTACGCAAGCTATGATGACTTTCACCTTTGATGTTTTAGCGCGGATGTATACCTAGCCGAACTGCACTGTAGGGGGCGAGAACGAGTCTTCGAACCTGTGCGCATGCCTACTGCGAAACAGGGACGTCACTAGGACGGAAAGACAAGGTGGGCTTAGCCCCCAGGGTTGTAGGAAGCTGCTGGGTTTGCTGAAGGGAAAATGCATTTCTAAGAACCTTCCCAATGAAAATCCTCGACAAGACTAAGGCTGTCTGCACCTTGTGCAATGCGGAATGAGAAACCCGTTCTCAAAGACTCACTTTTAGTCATTATTTGGGTAGCACACATATTCTGAATGCCTTCGGCAGAATTCAAATGAGCCGTTTTAATCTGGATTAATTCCAAGATTACAGTGAGATTAATCTAGATAAAAAAAATGAATCTATGCCCACCTCTAATAGAAATGTAAATGTAATGGTCACACTGTCGTTTTCAAGCAAGAGCGACACCTCAACCCGCATTTGGCTTGTTCCCCACCAGTTAGCATGTTCTCACGGAAGAAGGTTCTCCTCACCCAGCATCTTGCTGACATAGGGCTCAATATCCACATCCTGGAGGTGCTGGAAAGTGTGGGCGTGGAAAAGGCGCAGGGTGGAGTCCAGACGAATGGACACCCAGATGCCATCACCCACCCAGGCCAGCTGACGCACCTGGCTCTCCTTCCGAGGGTGGGCATCAAACGATTTCTAGAAACCCAAATAACCTTCAGTCATGGAACTTCCATCAAGGACATAAGGCATATTAGCAGGACTACATTACCATCACCTGTCCTATTAATTATTGTTATTACATTCAACAAGAGTGTTTATGTATGTGTCATGGTTGCAGATACATGAGGTGTTACCAAAGTAGGTCTATGATAAATAAACTGTCTATTTAGTATTATTGATATCTTCTTTCCTATGCAAATCAATGCAAACAAGAGGCATTTTGGGTGTTTATAGGTTCACTGTCAATGTTCTATAGCTTCTTTACTCATGATGCACTCACCCACAGCTCCGTTTGTCATTCTGAACACATCTAAATCTCAGCTTTTCCCTATAAATTGTTGCAGTAGCACTTTAACAGAATCATTGTATCCATGTGCATCCCATCAAACCGCTTACTTTTTTATCGAACAGTGATCTCAAACTTTTGAAGTGTGATTTGAATGGCAGTGTAGATATAGTTTAAAGGTCTACAGTCCCAAGAACCACCCAATCAATACGTCAGAACACTAAAATGGGTATGAACCTCTATCTTCATAGCTTTGGGCTGGATGACATAGATCTTGTTCCTGTAGCCGCACCACACTTTATCATGCACCACCGTCATGCAGCGGATGGAGTGGTGGGGCCGGCCCAGGTCTAGCAAGTGGTAGTTGGTTAAATCCCATTGGCCATCTATGAAGTGGGACAAAGAAACGATATTTCGTCACATGCAGTGAGGTTTGGGGAATCACTTTAATATTCACAATGAGGCAGAAGAGGGACTTACCTAGACCTCTGTGGAAGATGGCTAGTGTACCATCAGCTAAAGCCACCAGCACTCGCCCTTTAACATGACTATAGAAGGAGAAATCGAACAATCAGTTAAAGTACACAATTTTCAACTTACCCCAAATGAAGATTGATTCTTTTTTACTTATATAGTTAGCAGTATATCAGTATAGCGTCACAACCCAATGTGCTTATTTGAAGTTCTGTAAGTCCTAAAATGGTTTAAGACAAGTCTGTAACAGCCTCAGCATGCAGTTCATATCAAGTGCTATCTAGCAAATGCTAATTGGTATGGTATAAGTTTCCATTACCTGAAGCTACATTAGCCTCGTAGCTCGACAGTCGCAAACTTCCAATGTTGTCTTAGTTGATCAACTACATTTACATTTACGGCGTTTATCAGACGCTCTTATCCAAAGCGACTTCCATTCCCTACCTACAGGGGGCAGTCTCTCCCTGGAGCAACTTGGGCTTAAGGGTGTTGCTCGGGGACCCAGTGGTGGTGCTGAAGGTAAGATTCGAACCCATGAGGTCCAGAGGCAAGAATTCTACCCACTGAGCTACCGCCACCTCTACATTTTGGGAAAAATGTAGTTTCATGAAACTTGCACCATGTGTTACAGCCCATGTGCTATTTTAGCACAAAATCCCAAGTGATGCGATCAAATCCATGAATAAAACAGCACAACAAAACGAATCCAGCAATTCTGTAGTTCCTTCTGGTCGAATAGACTCAAAGTTAGAACTAAAACTGATGTTTACTCACGAATTCCGCACCCTTCTCCACTTACACTATATTGAGAATAGAATCCTTCAGCTTCACCGCATGGAGGCACTTCCTCCATCTGGCCACGGAAGAGTGCACATATAAGCTGGAGGAAAAATTGGAAAAAGAGACAAACTAGGCACGAGTGCACGTTTACAAGAGACCAATCATCTCACCAGACTAAAACGGTCTGTGCAAACATGGCAGCCAAGCAGATAAATACCATTCTGACATTTCTCTACAAATAGCACGGCTTAAATACCAGTCCTACCAGGGGGAGAGGGGAATGGAGGATATGCCAGTGTGGATGTGTGTGTCTCTGTGTCTCACCAGCCGTTCTGGGCTCCCAGCCACATGGTGGGCAGTTTGCTGCTCATCCTTTGTGTGTCTTCCCTGGTCTGGTCCTGCTCACTGCCTGGAGACACCGCGCCATCTCTTTCCTGGCCCATCTCTCTGAAACACACATACACACCAGTCAAAATACACACTCCAGTCAATAAATATAAATATAATAAACATAAATTAACAGACCATGACCATTGCAGAGGTGGTTCAAGTGACATTAGTCTGTTAATCGCTTTATTTGAGTCCCATTACATAACACTGATATCCTTACCATAAATATGCAACAGCAGACCTCATATTGTGCCACAAGTCTTTACAGATTATGTTCATTAATAGGACACTGTCATGTTTCCATTACTGCTAAAACTGTCAGAGCAGCTGCTGCTGTGTGTGATGCCATGCAGTTTATTTCACACGCTAATTTAAAGTTACATTAAAAATGAGTATCTGTCGTGACTATTACCAGTAATGGTAACGTGACATTGTTCTAATAAGGGGCATAATCCATCTTGACAGCATATAACATAGCACTTCCGTGGAACCGGGATGTCAATTTCACATACACTAGTCTTAGTTTATCTTAATTCCTTTTAAAAGTTACCTATCTGAGTAGCTTTCCATCTGTGAACATGCATTCTATAAATATACAATCTAGAATAGTGCTGCTGCACCCGCCGCCAGTACCACCCATCATTACACAGCAACTACAGCCTTAGACCTGCTGCCCACTCATCTGTCAGCTGTCTCAGTAATGGAAACTGGACTATTTATACACACTCAGGAGATTTAATTTTATGCCGTCAGACTTGAGCCTTCATTCTTGAGCTCACCTTTTTGACCGCTCTGAATATTAGCCTTATTTTTGTTGCCTGTTTTGCCTTCTGGAGTTTTTTTTGCTGTTTGAGACTGTTTTTGATCGTGTTTCAACTTGTACTGAGCTTTTGACCTCGGCCTCATCTTTCCACTGTCAATTAACTTTGCTGATGCATCCACCGTAAAAATCACAAGAAGTCACAAGAAGCCCAAGTCTAAAATTTGCATTTAAGAAATAAAGATAAAAACATAAGAAATCAAAATTAATGTTGTGAGTTTATAAACGGACATATTAACAATAAAGCTGTCTTTTACATCGGAGCTTCTTTGAAAGCCTGAGTACTGAATACGAGTTATTTATTTTTGAATTAATTCATTTTTTTAAATATATATTTATTTTCGATTTTGTAATTTGTGTTCCTTGAGTTCCTTGAAAGCCACCCTTAAATAAAATGTATTATTATTAAGATTATTATTATTACTATTATTATTATTATTATTACAATTATTATTATTATTATTATTATTACTATTATTATTATTACAATTATTATTATTATTATTATTATTATTTTAAAGCTCAGAGCTCCTGTCACGGGTGTGTCCCGTCTGAGGGGAGAGCAGGGTGGCAAGCACAACCGCAGACTTCCATCAGAGAACAGAAAAGGGGTTTATTGACTCTACTATACGGGGTACAAACAGAAAACAGGCACGGTGGCCAAGCCTAAAC
>JBBPDB010000028.1:10472028-10485375 GCA_037974465.1 Brachypetersius altus | reverse complement strand
AGTTGTGAACCTCAAGCTTACAGGGGCCCATGGCCACTGCTTGTGCATAGGGCCCAGAATTTGGTGCTACGCCCCTGGTTCCATCACTCACCCACGGAGACTGTGCGTGTTCCCGGCGCGGCCTGAACCTCGGTGCTCCTGCTGGAGCCGTCGCCCTCCTCCCTGTGCGAGTCCAGAGCCAGGTCGGAGGCGGTGGTGGACATGGGCGTGAGGGACCTGGAGCCTGAAAGTTCATCCTGAAACAACCAAGCACACACTTTCACTGAAAGGCTCGGGGTGCGAGGTCACAGCCTGACCACAGGTGGAAGCGCGTGACTACACGGATGAAACAGAGCACCCAACCTGGGGCAGAGTAACACACAACACCAGACACACTTAGAGAACTGAGAGTGAAGGCACACAGAAAGGAACTACTCCATTCTACATGAATTCCTAGTTTCTGAGGTGAATTATTTAAGAAATGTCACTTATATGATAAAGCCATACTAAGTATTTGAATGGGACAAAAATAGAAACCACTTAATCTACGTGAAATGTGAAGATCTAGATAATAATAAGTAATGCTAAACAACTGGGTCACTTTGAGAACAGGAGTGCACAACTCTGGTCCAGGGCACAGTTTGGTAGTTCCCCTGCTCAAACACACACACACACACACACACACACACACACATTAAACCTGACAATCAACAGATGAGTTTAATCAGGTGTGTTTAAGCAGTTCAATGGGCCCTAGAGGACTGAGGTTGAGCACCCCTGGCCTAGAAGAGCCACACACAAGGGGAAGCAACAGACAGATATGTGACACTTGACTATGACACACAAGCTAAGACTAAAATAACACATGACTAAACACCACAAAAGATGAGACATTGTTTACACACAAAGCTCACCAGGAACACACACCAAAACACAATGAACAGCCAAAAAATGAACTAAAATAAACAATTTCAGCTTCTTTCCCACAAAAGCAAACAACCCACAGAAATCAGAAATATGCATTTTTTCAAATATTTAAGTAACATATTACAATTACATCAAATTTAGAATCAAAGCAATAACTGTATGTGATCATAGTATAACAACTAGGACCATTCTAATACTAGTCTACCCCTAATGAAGGAAATGCAGAAATGAGGAATGAAGCAGATAGAAAGAACTGTGCAACTGAAATGCCATGCGATGGATCGTGGTGAACTACAAGCTGGATGCAACCACTTACAGGCCTGAAGACCTCAGATAGACTGATCTTTTGGAAAGATGCGCTGACAGGATCTTTAATTGTCACAACATCCAAATAAACTGCTTCAAGAGACTACACCCACAGTGGTTCACCTCAGTGGTTGCATTCAGCCTGGACTACAGGCGACTGAAACACTGCACGCAGCATCAGTGCACGATGGTGAACAGGACTGCGCTCTTGGCCGCCACACAGCCAACTACCTTGCAGTCGTCAGCCAGCGAATTCTCCCAAGCCTCCTGTGTGCTTTTACCCTCGCTTTTCTGTGGAGGATCCTCCGCCTCCAACTGCTCAGGGAAGAGAATTCAAATGAAGCAAAGTCGTCTTACGCTCACACATTCGATCGCTGTTGGAAGCAGTGCTGGCTCAGATCTGTGTGGCAAAGTCGTTTTTTCGTTGTTTCAGATTTTACATGCATATGAAAGCGTTCTAAGCTCCAGCAGGCCTCCATATAGAAGTTTGCAGCTTGTCTTTTCTCACAGGTGTCCATGGAAAAATACCCTTTTTAAATTACGTTCTCATTGACAACTTCTATGCATGGATCTTCTGTATGGAGGGCCGAGTGGGTCTTTCTTCAGGCATAAATACAGGTCAAACATATATAAAAGCCAGTGAGAATGAGTGTGTCACATGGTTTGAAGTTTAGCTATTGTTTCTGCAATCATTCTTTCTGACTGAGCTGTGTGAAAAATCCAACTACGTCCTCAAAACTCATTTTAAATATGACAATTAACCGGCATGTAACAAGATCTATTTCCATTCTCAGTCAACAACAGAAGCCAATTGGGTCTGTCTAACAAATCATCAACCATGGAAGCTTTGCCTAAAATCTGCAATGAAACTGCATGTACAGCGTCCTCCAGAATTGCTGTATCTACAGACAAGTATTTTAACATAATATTAAAAAAAAGTTTAGTCTGATTTGTATCTGCGTCCTGTTTTGTGTATATAGCCTCACTGTACATATTTGCACCATTGTTTCGTATTTCTATCCATTTGCAATTTACTCGTTTGTCTGTGACTCATTTATTCCTGTGTCTGGTCGAGTGTCCATCCCACCACCCTTATCATATCACTGGTCGTAACAATGAGGCTAACAATTAAAAAAATCACATTTATGGATACAAGAACCTCACTGCTCGACTTAAAATGCTCATATGAACAGTCGGGGCAATCATCAATCAGTCTAGAAGATGACGCAAGGCCGTCAGCATCTACAGACAAACTCCCTTCCCGTTTCTCAGACGCCGCAGGAACTTTAACTGGAACAGGGTGCTGAGTATCAAACAAAACAAAAATTGAGCTCTTTATTGAGCTCTTTAACTCCAAACACTCAAACACTATCATCTAATGGTTGATATTGTGGAGGAAATGTGATGCTATGGGGCTGTCTTTCCTCTGAAGGCCCTGTCTGTGTTGTCTGCATCCTTGGCATTATGCATAAATCAAATCTGGTTTCTGCTGCCTAGAAGCTAAAACATGGATTCGCCACAAGTCATGCAATAGATCTGGAGAGACTCTGTACTGAGGAAACGGTTCTGTGTTCTGTGTTCTGAAGTCTTATTGAACATTAAGAGAAGCCTCAGTGCTGTTCTGTTGGAAAAGGGGGTTCCAAAAAATGCTAAATGCCAATAATTCTGACACATTTTGAGTTGTATCTTGTGGTAGTAGGCTAGATTTGTGGGGTTTCATCAGTCCTCATAATAAAAAAGGTGGAAATACTTCTGGAGGGCACCGTACATCAATGTTTCAACTTCAAGCTGTCTAGATCAGTGCTGCCTTATGTTGTCATGGTAGCTCACACTAACCAACCACAGCCGAGCCAGTTTTCCCTCTCCTCAAGCCTGCAGCCCTCATTCACATCTCAACCCATGAATAATACACAGCATTTTCCCTCCAGAATGAATGCACTGCAAGTTCAAACAGCAAAGCACAACATACAGGCAACAATCCCTTTATTACAATTTTGGAACTCAAACTTGCACTCGTTAACCATATAGTGGAAACACATAGATGTAATCGTACAGTTCACAGCCCATTAGTTGTCATGTACAGTGTCTCATTCGTCACTGGTCAGTTTTTTTTACTTTAAGACACTGAACCCCATTCTCAACAGAGTGACACTGACATGGTTGTGGTATCGAGGCGTGTTAGTAACAGATAAAAGTAGGTTGCATTGCTAAAATGAGTTTTTCAATAATCAGAATCAGCATTTTGACTTGCTTCCTTGTCAATAAAAGCCTTTTAGATGATGAATGCACTTCGGTGACAGAAAAAACCCTTAATGACTCGCCCACAGTCTTACAGCACTTATACGATAAGTATGATGATTTGAGTACAGTGTGTCTCATCGTCCCGCTTAGTTGTGTTTTTTTGGTCAAAGCCTGGAGAACGTGTCAAATAAAACAATGCATCAAATCTCATCCATAATCTTGTCATAGTTTAAAAAATAAAAACTTTTTGAAAAAGACTAAAAGTGTGTTCTAATGTACAAAAGTGGTCATGAGTGTCATCAGCAAAGTCGTTTGACAAAATTGCATTTTACCATTTCACACGCTCTCTCAGGATCTGGCATGTAGAATTTAGTCTTAGTTTAGAGTTCTGCATGATTAATACGTCATCTATTTACAAGGAAAGGCCCTCCATTCAGTAAAAAGAGCCAGTTGGTTCTTACCGATGCAATGTGCACATGCTGAATAGGCAGAACAGCAAAAAAGATTATTTTAAGCCAAACTCAGATTTAACTGCATGCAAAACCGCATTTTTAGACTTACAGACATCTCCGTATTCAGTAAGAACTGTGATTATAAATAACTGCCAGGATGGCCATTAAGTGGACAGACGTTCTCATAAACACACTGATTGTGTGTTCAAAGCTACGTATTTAGCTGCTTAGTGAGAAGCAGAAAATGCAGCATGAGGAGTAGAGCTTTTTATTTTTTTTATTGTACATTCCACTGTATCCTTGCGCGTTTTAATCATTTATACTGGGTGGGAGATCCAAGCACTTCATTAATCGAATGTTTAATATGTCAATAAACATTACGTTTCATCATGTTCATTTTGCATAGGAATTGTGTTCCTGTCAAAAATGTCATGCTATAAATTTGTGATAAATGAATTTGGGCCCCGGTTCTAGTCCTCCTTGCTTACCGATAACCATTCGCGGGACCTTTACTCCAATCAAAAATGACAAAGGGACAGAAAATGACTCACACACAGCAACAGATGGGCTGCAGTTTCTGTGGAATCTGCGGAGCAGTTTTTAAAAAGCCTGTGGTTAATGAGTGAAAACACTAACAGCACGGAAGGCGTCATCAACACTGTAAACAAATCAAACCTGCACCCCTGCTTACTTCATCTGGACACAGTGGTTTAGAATTGCTTTACATGACGCAGCTGTGTAAGCATGATATTTAAAATAGTAACGGACGTGTCCAGGAAGCTCTGATCTGATTCGAGGGGCGCTGGGAAGTCTAAATCGAGAGAGAGGTGTTAATTCTGTCCCAGGCTCTGCTAAAACATCAGAGAGCAGCTCCTCTCTTCCTATTCTCCTTCATCTTCAAAGCCAAGTCATTACAAATGCCAAGTGCAGCGCTCTGATCCACATCACCCCGGGCCATCTGGCGGCACTAGTGTTTCAATTTCAATTCTCGATTTCTCAACATCCTCTGGAGCTCCTGCACATAACACTTCTACAGCCCTCAGTACAGCGGTCTGTCAAGATCCCTATCATTTCAAATTCAACATTCTTTTCAAACAGTGTGTAGCTGTGAACATCGCTCCTTCACACTATGTTTTACTGACTATTCACTCACTTTCTGCTTTTCTTATGTAGCCCATCTCCTTTATGCATTCAGCACCCAGGGTGTGGGATGGGTTACCTTGAGGCTGGTGTTGGATCGTGGTTGGCTGAGGTCGTTGAATCTCCAACCTTCTGTGCCAGGAGTCTCGGCCCGGCCCAGGATTTCTGGGGTCAAGGAGTTGCTCCCACCTCCACCAGACATGGGAAAGATGCCCAGAGACAGAGGCCGCTCTTTCCTGGAATACACAGATAGAGAAATGAAAAGACAGATAATGGGTCATGAATATTCGTGGCTTTATTAAGCCTCTTTGGTTTATGAGACTTACAAACCTTGAACTGAAACTGTCACTGGGTTTCATATCACTGAGTGACACATTTTTATAAAAGGTCTGTTTTATTGCAATTTTTGATGTTTCTTAGTCAAGTTTTGCACGATGACTCAAAAATTCACAGCAGTTTTTTCCTACCTTCAATAGTTCTAGAGATAAACTAAATGATATGTATATTTATATTTATATGGTTGTTATCTTACTATTATTTTCTTAGTAGTGTGAGAGTTGGCAACCCAGTTATCTAGATGTACAACAAACAAACAGCACATAAATATGCTGTTGCAAAAATAACAAAAGGCCGCCAGCCGAGTTAAGTTTTTTCTAAAAATGATGTTTCTAACTAAACACTTGAAGCTACATAAAAATAAACGTTACCACCGAAATCAGCGCCACGAATCTGGAAGAAACACCACAGAATGGAATGAAACTATTTTTTTGTTGCTTGGTTTAGTCAAGGAGGTGTTTAATTAAGAACAGAATCAGAGGAAAAAATATTGAGTATATGGTCAAAAAATGTAGCTGAGCAAGAGTATTCACCAATGATGTCAGGCCTAGTTACCCTATAGATGCACTGTAGTCCATTTGTGTTGACCTTCTTTAACCTATTCCCCAATGGTTGGGTTCCCCAAAATACCACCACAGAGCAGGTATTATCTGAGTGGTGGATCAACAGTGACATGGTCATGGGATGTCTGAGCATGTGCTGCCCCTATTGGTGCTGACCTTTTTTCATGTCCAGTTTGTGTCACTTTATTAGACTCATCTAACCTGTTGACAGTTTTTGGACTGTTCTCATTCCAGCATTCGCACCAGCAGACACACACACACACACACACACACACAATAACAGGCCACCACCTTGTCAGTATCTCTGTTGGGAATCATCCAGTACCCAAATAATACCTGCACACAGGTGGTCCTGTGGGGGGTCCAGGTCTTGAACAGGGTAAACAGGGCTGACAAATGATATACAAGGAGCTGATACAATGTGCAATGAGTGTAGATACAAGTTAGGTATACCTAATAAAATGGCATGTCAGTATGTTTAAATTCTATAAATGAAAATCTATGTCTAAAAAATTATATCATATTCTATTCTGCTCTCTTTTGCTCAGTCCTATTCTATTCTGTTACTTTCTGTGGTTCATAGATACTGCAGGCTGGGATAGGCAGGCTGCACAATTCCTTCAAGCAACCCTGTTCTATTCTATTCTATTCTATTCTAAAAAAATACAAATACAGGTCTATCAAATACATGTCATGGGGTAAGTTAAGTAATTCTTCGCTGTGCTGTTCTGCACTGTCCTACTATATTCAACTCTATCTTATTCTATTCTGTTCAATGAAGCCATATTCTATTACATTCTCCTTTCTGTTCTGAGGCATTCCATTCTTTTCAGTTCTATTCGATTTTATGCTGTTGCGTCCTACTGTGCTCTGTTCTACTATTTTCTTTTTTATTCTGCTGTTCTGTTGTTTTCTAAGCTGTTCGGTTCAATTCTGTAACACACAAACAGAATAAAGATCAAGCCGTGCTTCACAACTACTGCACACTAAGACAGGCAGACTACACAGAGGTCTTCCAGCTCCTTCTCTGTCTCCCTTTCTCCCTCTCAGCCTCTCCCTCACACACAGCATGCGCTTTTGATCTGCATATAATGATGTGATGTCACGGCAGAGGTCTCTCTGTACTATTCCTCTGCCTCTCAGCCCCTTTTTGCTCTGGTTTCTTTTCATGTTTGCTCAAACGCATTCAACAGCAAAACTCGACATTTAATCGGAAGTTCTTAGTTTTGCGTTCGCCGGATCACACCTACCTGATGCGGCCGAGGGTTCCGGATTCTGAAGCCTCTCCTCCGGTTATCTGTTGGAGTTTAATCCGTTCTACGTGTTCCATGTAGTTATGAATCATCTGGTGGAAATAATAAACAAATTTCAAAACGCCAGTAACACACACTGGTACAGCAATCTGGCCGTAAAGACTAAGACCAGGCTGTGCCAACGGAATTTGTACAGCAGGGGGAGCACATGCCCTCAGGTTTTCTCCCGAGCCGTGCTTATGACTGCTATTTTAGGACTGCACTGTTCTTCTCTCTAAAGACTCAGCAACAATGCAATGAAAACTCCACTTTTCATGTAAAAAATGTTTAAAAAGAGCCTTAATATCTAAACCCAGTGTGTGTTCTTCAGCCTGTCTGTGGAGATGAACTTCATGTTTGTGAAACTTGTTTCAAAATAATGCATTTTCCAAAGACTTTTTTTAATAGAACACTTCTTCTTCTCTCGTGCACAAAGACCTCCAGAAACAACAGCAAGATCAGCATCACTAAAGATTACCTCTGTGTGTCGTTGATGGAGAGAGTTGAATTCTTTCTTGAGTTCTGCTTCCCGCTCCTCCAGGCGGCTTACTAAGACACAGAGAGAGAGAGAGAGAGAGAGAGAGAGAGAGAGTGAGAGAGAGGGAGGGAGAGAGAGAGAGAGAGAGAGAGAGAGAGAGAGACAGAATAAAACATCCAGATAAAAAGCCAGAAAATAATTTGAAACCATGTAGAGTCTGTAATCACTCTGGTGCTCCTAAAAGTCTCATTCTATATTTAGCTCCTGAGTGACCTCATATCACACACAGCATGTCACATAGATACCCAGATATGGGACCAGGAAAGAAAATGGGGTCAGAATAATTAAGCTAATCACGCCAGTTCCTATAAAAAAGCCAAAATGCATTAAATTCATTTATTCTGACGAACGCATCACTAGAATTTAGCAACTAGGAGTCCGTACAGTCTATGAGAAAGAGGTCTGTGTGAAGTACTGGAGGGAAACGCTGACCTTTTGTGCACTGAGACCATTTCTGCCTTTCTCTTACGGTATAATGAAAATATAAGCAGCGGATCATCAGAGAGCGATCAAAGAGGTAGAATCTAGAGAGCCCTGGTGCTATTAAAACTAATATAGGAATATGACAGTATTAAGTTCCTATTCGCTGGGGGGATTGGAATTTGGCTGCTAGCGTAACCACCAGCCTCAAAAAATCCCATCTGAATGGGAAGTGCTTTAGTAGCAGTATTATTCACATTAAAGTGAGCTCAACATCTGTAACATCTCATTAATGTTCTAGATCTACATTAAATGTACTAGAGACTCTCATTAATGTTCTAGATCTACATTAAATGTACTAGAGTCTCTCATTAATGTTCTAGATCTACATTAAATGTACTAGAGATTCTCATTAATGTTCTAGATCTACATTAAATGTACTAGAGACTCTCATTAAATGTACTAGAGACTCTCATTAATGTTCTAGATCTACATTAAATGTACTAGAGACTCTCATTAAATGTACTAGAGACTCTCATTAAATGTACTAGAGACTCTCATTAAATGTACTAGAGACTCTCATTAGATGTACTAGATCAACTTTAGATGTACAAGATCAACTTTAGATGTACAAGATCTACATTAGATGTACTAAAGTGTTAAATGATGAACAACGCTGGTTTATTTGAGCAGGGAAAAGACTACTAATAGCACTGAAATGAAAGAGCCCTCCTATTTTATGCGTTCTGGGTTTTTTTCGCATTTATAACATGTGTGTTGTTTTAAACAGCTGAAACAATGTCACTGATTTAACATGGTCTCTTATTATCCCTCAGGATTAAACAGGCTGGTACATATATGGCAAAGACATTTGCTCTGACTGGCTGCCCCGTATCATTCAAAAAGCAACCCAGCCTGAACGTAGTAGTGGCCTAGTGCATAAAACACTCGCCTGTGAACCTCATGACCACAGAGATGCAGATTCAAGCCCCCACTTTCTACCATAAGGTCTCATTGAGCAAGATGCTTAACTCTGCTCCAGAGGGACTCTCCCTATAACTAATGATTTTAACTTGCTCTGTATAAGGGCATCTGCCAAATGCCCCTTTACTGTGTGAAAGGGAGGGGCTAAAGTTAGTATAAACAGGTGGCTGCTGTATATGTTAATGCATTACAATAGCAGTAAATTCATTCTGGTTTTGCCACTGTTTTCATGCATGCGGTGTAAACTGGGGAGGTGGATGGTACATAAACACAAATCACACAAATAAATACAAAGAAAACATGAGATGGACCCCTTAAACAAAACTACACAGTTCAACCACTTGTAGCAACCACTTTTAGATGATATCACAACAGCCCTTGGCCTTCTTTAGGCAGCTACTGTATTGTAAAATGCTCATGTAATCCTTTTATTTGTTCGACTAGTACTTCTGGATTACATAAGCTCTCCAAGCAGTGTTTTATTGCTACTGTCCTTGTATTATTATCATGTAACTTAACCCAGCTTACTGCTGTAAGGTGCATAATTATAATTAGGACACAGAAAGGAGATTTCTCATTAACTCTGTATCTGTTACCCTACTCCTCTCTGAGCAAAACCAACAAAGAGAGCAGAAAGACTTTAATCAACTCATGCAATGAACTGAGACAACATTAACCAAAAAACTCTATTCTGGAAACAAAACAGTAGCCCTTGTTTTCTCAAAGTGGCTGCAGGATTGAGGCGCCTCTCTGAATCTGAATCCACAGTGTGTTTCTACATCTGTTGTGACTGTGCTCCACTTCAGGAGCCGCAGGGACACAATCACAGAAACCTCTCCATTTGCATGGAAAAAGCCCGGAGAGGTAATGTCCATATGAATGTCTTATTAGCACATTAATGGACACACGACACGCCCGAGTCCAGCATTTCACTCCGCAGGGTTTCCTCAGAGAACGGTCGTTCGTTTGCACTCACTTACTTTTACCAGTAACCAATTCCAGGTAATATTTCGTCATGCGACAAAAAACCCTGCACTCACAGAGATTAGACTGGAGTGAGCACTAATCCAGGATTAGACTTCCCTTCTGTTCATACTGATATAACTCTTTGTACAGTAAAAGCCAAGCTGGTCCAGAGGCCTTATTCCTAATTTTAGGTGGCCTCTAATAAGATACCAAGTGAAGAGAGGCCTGAGAACACAGCCCTGAGGTTTGCAGCAAGATTGACTACCCGTGTCACATGTGTCAGTGTGACTGATGGAGGAGCACTCGGCTAGCCCGCATATGAATGGGTGAATAAATCTGTGGCCTCATGCTGGCTCTAGCCTTGAGGTGAAGCAGCAGGCCAAGATCCAGGAGTCAGTCCCTAACTTTCTAAATCTCTCTTTTAAAACAGATCAAAGTTGACAGCTGGCATCCCTGGAGCTTCGTTCGGGACCATATCAAGGAAAAACAATAAAACATTTTTCTATGTAGTCCATTCGTAGTTACAGTCTGTATGTGCTATTAATTGAAATTGAAAAACAGCTCATTGCGAAGTTTGTTGTTTTAGTGACGTCCCTAAAACCAATGCATGTTCTTCAATGGGATATTTTGCGGGGTATATTAAGACAGCAAGTGAACAGTCAGTTCTTGAAGTTAAAAAATGGGTCATAAGGATCTGAGCAACTATCAAGGGTCAGATTGTGATGCCTACGTTTACCAGACGCTTTTATCCAAAGTGACTTCCATTCCTTAACTACAGGGGACAGTCTCCCTGGAGCAACTTGGGCTTAAGGGTCTTGCTCAGGAACCCAGTGGTGGTCTGCTGATGGTAGGATTCGAACCCATGACCTCTTGGTCCAGAGGCAAGCATCCTACCCACTAGGCCTCCACCATCCTCACAACTGGGCCAGCATATTAAATATGCAGGTTTTTTGAGGTGTTCCCAGTATGCAGTACAAATGTCTAAACGGAAACCCAGTTCTAGCCTTGAGCTTTCTTATTGGCATGGGCTTAAACAGTGGGCCCGATATTTAAATGGGCTGTGTCCCCATAATTGCGTTTCAATCTCTTGGGTGTTTGACTTCCAGAACACCCCTCAGGCGTACAGATGCAAATAATTCGAAAGAAATAATAGGACATCTGATTTTTTGGAATGAATATTATTGTAAGCACACTGTGGTTGTGAATCATGAAGTATAACAGTAACGTCTGGACTTTTTGGTTTGCATAGAGTCACATGTTGAATAAGGCAGCAGTTTAACTGACTGGCCTGTGACCTAAAAAATGAGGTTAGCCTGGTATGACAGAGTGTCTCTCATGTTCCGCCTTAGCATTTGTGTTGTTGTACACTATGTGGACAAAAGTTTTGGGACACACTTGTTTCTCAGGGTTTGGACAAGGACCCTTACTTCCAGTGAACAAAGAATGGTCCATAAGGACACGGCTGGATGAGTTCAGTGCGGAAGAACAGAGCCCTGACCTCAACACCATCCAGCACCTTTGGGATGATCTGGAATGGAGACTGTGAGCCAGACATTCACTGCCTGACCTCATAAATGCTCTTCAGAAAGAATGGAGACAAATTCTTTCTGAAACTCCAACATCTTGTGGAAAGCCTTTCAAGAATGGAGGCTGATGAAACCCATATTAAAGTTTCTGTATTTGTATGCAATTTCATTAAAGTCCCTGTTGGTGTAATGGCCGGGTGTTCCCATGTTTTTTGCCCATCTACTGTATGTGTGGTGCTTTGGAAAGTCAAAGTTACTACTTATAACAATGAATTATACATTTATCATTTATAACAGTCTTTATTACTCACTATTAATAACAATAATAACAGCATTATTATGATGAACGTACATATTGTTTTGTGCTTCTGGCCAATAATGATGTAATCAGAGCAAAACTGGACTATGAGCTCAGTAGGAAACATATTTGAGCAGCATGCAGGTCGTGTGAATCATTCACTATTTACCAGCACATGACTGCTTTACTTTGAATCCCAATGCTCATATGCATGCCAATGCGTATCGGTGGGTGTAGGCTTTGGTGTACTGTCGATTCTTCAGGTCTCAAACGAGCCACCACACAAAAGAAGTGCTTTTCATGGTTTAATCTTCCAGCAGAGTCATGTTAAAATGGAGCAGTTGGGAGAAGGGGGGAAGTTGACAGTAATCCAATAATCCAGTTAAAATTAGCCTAAGCTTTCGAATCAATCTGCAAACCACCAAACGCCGCACTGAATCCGAGAATATAAATATTAATTAGCTGGAGAACACGACAAACGCGACACTGAAACTGTGTCCTGTGGTTTCATATAAGTGAGCACTCAGTGGGAGGAGATAGCTGCTATTTGTAGACGTGTGGTGTGACTAAAATGAGGTCATAGTTTACACTAACCAACTGCACAATGCTCGTGTGGCAGGGCTGGGAGTGAGTGAGTGATATTGTAAAGAAAGTAAGAGAGAGAGAGAGAGTGAGAGAGAGAGAGAGATTTCAGACACCACTGTATTGTACATGTATTGCACTGTATTATATATGCTACAATGCATGTATTATAAGTTCATAAAACTTATCAGCAGAATTAGAAATGGCTTGTTTATCAATAATAATATATAATAACCAGATGTTATCTGTTATACTAGAAACTCATATAAATTTGTTGATTGCTGCAATTCAAACATTCCCATAAATGTTGATTATATTAATATGAAATAAACTATATCAGTATCACTGTTTTAATACAGCAAATGTGGGGTCAAATTCCATGCATCATTTATTACACTGCACATTTTCTGTCCTGCTATTCTTGAACAACACATTTATTGCTGTTTAACTCAGTTCTGAATTTTTGCACATGTAACAACTTGTGCACGCAGCTCTCGCTGCTAGAATACAGTACCTGTCAAAATACTGTACTCATCCAGACTGTAGCTGTTTGTTGTTGTCACGGCTTGGACTGGCGTAGCCGCCTAGCCGTGCCATGCTTTTGGTGTTCTGTTCCTGGTTTTCAGTTGTGTTATTATTCCAGCATCCGCTGAGGAACCTTTGTTCTAGTTATGCTTTCTGTTTAGTTCTTCTAGGAGTCTGTGTCTCTGTTCCTGTCTATCCTGTGTACCTGTTCTATGTTCTCGTTCTCCCTCCATGTCGCCCTGCCTACTCTGTGTCCCCGCCTGTTGGTTATC